>JBBPTV010000781.1:0-15360 GCA_038094275.1 Tubosaeta brunneosetosa | reverse complement strand
TCTCGATTCTAGTGCCATAAAGCTTACCCAAGTGCCCTTGAAATATACTGTGGGGAGTGAGCGAGGTAGTAATGTGGGTAGATATTAAGGCATACCTTTGATGCCGTGTTCTTGCATGGCAGCGAGTTTCTCGAGAGTGAATCCAAGGGCATATATCATGAAAATACCTTCGGCAGCGTTTATCCTGTGACGCTCATTCATTTCGATAGCTATAACGAAGAGGATGAAGAGAATCAAGAAGCTTAAAAAAAGTTAACACAGTCACGTAGAGAGAGAAATGGTAAGTACTTTATATATTCCAATACTGAACGGATAGCGGGAACCTTGAGACTAGGGAGAGATGAGAATGGGTGAGAGGAGAGGTAGGGGATACGCACCGGTAATGATCAAGGAGGGGTGCCTTGTGGGGATCGTAAAAGTGAACTGGAGTACGTTTGTAACGCTGGACGGGGTGTGTGAGTGAAAGATGGAAGAAAAGGAATGCCTCACGTCCGAAAGGATGGAGTGACTGCTCTCTGCCTGGTAAACACACTTTCCGCTGGTAGCACGTCAGAAGAAGAGCGAGAGTGGGGAGTGATGCGCATACATCCAGATCGCATGAATGACTCTTTGACAAGGGGAACACTTTATGAAGCGGCGTGCCCTGGAGATGATGGCCATTTCAATGGCATTTCCGACGTGGTTCTCGGGATCGTCATCCCTGAGCTGTCTGGCAAGTTCGAGGACATCGGAATCAGCTCCGGACCAGACGGGCCAGGACGTGGTGAGGGTAGAGACGAGATCGAGGGTGTTGTCACCGTCGTCGCGGAGGATGCGTATGGCGAGGAGTTCACAGAGGGCAGCGCGGGAAGCAGAGATCGGGCCACTTGTGAGGTCGTTCTGGTTGCGAATAAAGTAGACTCTGTTCAAAAGGAAAGCAAACACGACGGATTTGTTTCCTTTGCGCTGGATGGCATTATACTTCTCTTCGAGGGGACGGACAAGGGTGTACGTAAGGTCAGGTCCTGTGAGCTGTGCAAGATGAGATGAGATCAGCAAACGAGACCAAGACAGACCGCTTCACAGGAGAGAGGTGTGTCTGTGCGTGAAAAGTGGGTCACCAAAAAGCGTAAAAAGGCAAGATACGCACCGATGTAACGCTGCAGACGGTTGAGATGAGTATCAGAAACAAGATGGATCACGCACGACAATGTCCTATAAAGCGAATGAGCACGTAGAACGACAGCAAGAGCGACACTGACAGCTCTGATCGCATGTATGATAGGCCATACGTGCACACCGCCCAAGAGCGGCTCGCTTTCCATGCTGCAAGGGGAATTGATGGAGGTTCCCAAATGTATATAATCACGTGATACTATCCCACGATATTCCAACTCCGATCTCGCGTCCATCCGCTCCGAGTCGCGTCCACGCAGACTCGTCGTCTTCATGCACACCATTCAGCCACCCCCAGTGAAGATTTACAATGCCGTATACTCATCCGTACAGGTCCGCTTGCCCCCCCAACCCCGCACAGACCAGTCTGACCCCCCCCTCCAGGTCTACGAGTGCATGGTTCGCGGCATCGCTGTCATGCGCAGACGCGGTGACTCGTATGTCAATGCAACCCAGATCCTCAAGGTCGCCGGCATAGAAAAGGGCAGACGCACAAAGATACTCGAGAAAGAAATTCTGCCCGGAAAACACGAAATCGTTCAGGGTGGATATGGCAAATACCAAGGCACCTGGTAAACATCCAAATCCGCTTTTGCTTACCTTCTCATTCGCCTCTCAGGATTCCCCTCGAGCGCGGTCGCGACATCGCAGCTCAGTATGGCGTGGCGCCCCTCCTTGCGCCCCTCTTCGATTTTACCCCCTCCTCATCCTCTCTCCCTGCCCTCCCTTCGAATACCGCGCCGTCCCCGCGTCCAATCTCTGCCACGTCTTCCTTCTCCACACCATCTTACACCCAGTCCGTTCTCCCTTCCACTTCCATGATGCCTGGCTCCGCCCTTCGTCTTCTGAACCAGGGTCGCGCACAGGGCCTCTTCACACCATCTACCTCTGCCCTCGTCCCCTCCAGATCCGCCATCTTTCCCTCCTCTGCGTATCAGTCCGTCAACTCACCTGCTGCACCTTCCCCGACACCTCCCCCAACCCAACAGTCCCTCAAGAGAGCCAGATCAGATTCAGAGGTTGCCTTCGCCATCCAGACTCTTCCCCATTCCCACCCAGCCCAGCCATCCCTCGACGCGTCTACAGACTTACGCTCATCCCCTGCACAAGAAGACGGTCCGTCTCCAACCAAGCGACCGCGCAAAGAGCCTACCCCGCAACCCGAACCCTTTCAGCCGTCTCCCCTTTCCACACAGCCTCTAAATGCCTCCTCTCTCGTTGACGCACCTTTACAGCATATCGCCCATTCATCCCACCTCCCTTCCACAAATGGAAACGCGATCAACGGCGTAGACACAGACGCGCTCTCCTTTCGTTTTTCCACGAAGCCGCCCCTGTTGCGTGATCCTTCCATTTTGAGAGACGTTCGTCGCGCCCAGATCGTTGCCGCCATCTGCCGACAAGATGATCCAAGTGCTGTGTTCATTCTGCTTCGTGAACTCACCCCAGATCCTTCCCTTCCTTTGGATGTGGATGCCATCATCGACGACAAGGGTCATTCGTCCCTTCACCTCGCCGCATCCCTTGGTCGTCACAACACCGTGGAGCAGCTCATCGCTGCTGGTGCTGACGTACACCGCGGCAATTTCGTCGGAGAGACTCCCCTCATCCGTGCCTCGATTGATACCCACAATTTTGATCAGCAGTCTTTCAACGTTATCGTCCAGGCATTACACCAATCTATACGCACCCTTGATACTTCCAGAAAATCAGTCCTCCATCATATCATGTATCTTGCTGGCATACAAGGCCGTGCAGTCTGTGCTCGATATTACCTTGACCAGATATTTATTTGGATAGCACAGAACCAGGGTGGCGATTTTAAATCCATCGTCGATCTTCAGGATGAACACGGCGATACCACTCTGAACATCGCCGCGCGCGTTGGAAATAGAAGCCTGGTAAGAACTTTGTTGGATGTCGGTGCTAACCGAATATTGCCAAATAAGCTGGGGCTTCGCCCCGGCGATTTCGGAATAGAGGTCGAGGTAGGCAACGCGATGCGTCACGTATGAAGGTGCTCAATCCACCTCTCAGGAATTCAGCGGTGGCCCTCGGGCAGAGGACTTGCTATCATCTCTACGGACGGGCCCTTCAGCGCCGATGCAGAAGAGTCAGGATATCATATCAGGTAGGCTTCGCCCTGACACGGTACGATTTAGTGCTCATGTGTCCTAGATATGACGACCATGATCCAAAGTCTCAGCACCGAGTTCTCTGCAGAGATCAAGGCAAAACAAGACTCGCTGGATTTGACACAAGCTCACCTCCGCGCTGCCACGCGAGAGCTTTCAGAGCAACGAAAGCAAATACAGCTATGGCAAAGCAGATGCGCGGAACTTGACCAGGTGCACCAGCGGATACGAAATCTCGAAAAAGCGCTCAAAGACGAAGACAGTTTCGACTGGACGGGGAGGACGGACCTCTCTGGAAGAGACGCAAAGGAAACGGCGGGACCCGCGTTCCGGTGGCGGGGGCCGAGCTCGACCATGGTAGGAGTCGCTGGTTCGATGGACATTTCCTTTAGTGTGGAGACGGAGCCGCCAATACCAACGACTGATTCTATCGCGAGCCTGATACGATTACGACGACTGAATATGTGGCATATGAGAATGGAGGAGTTGATGGAGGCAAGACTGAAAGCGCTTCAGGGGGCGAGCGCAGAAAAGGAGTACCAGTGCAAGAAGATCGTCGCGCTGTGCACAGGGATCCCCATCGACAAGGTGGAGGACGTGAGTGACCTGACGGTGGCGAATCTTGGACTTGGATGGTTGTTTACACTTGAATATTTAGATGCTGGAAAACCTGGTGATTGCGATGGAGAGCGAAGCACAGGTAGTGGACATTGTCCGGGTATCTGGATTTATGCAAAAGGTGCGTCTTTATGATCCGTCTCCCCTGAAATCAATTCAGTCGACTGACTCGATCCTCCGCCTGGTTGCAGGTCAGGGATGGTGTAATCTAATTTTTTTGTATACAGATGCGGTGCGCTCTCGGCCCAATTGCCCTTTTTTTTTATTCCGCCTTGTATCACGCGCGATCGTCGTTGGTTTTATAGTAATTATTATTGCCCGCACAACCTACACCGGGACATCCTCTGGCGCGAACAGTTGAAAGTTACGGTTATACGTCCCAGAAGCGAGGAGCCGTCCGTCCGTTGTCAAATCCACTGACATGACCTTTCCCGAGTCTGTCGTAAGCGTGCGGAGCAGTTGCCAATCGTCTGCGCTCCACAGCTTGACGAATCCGTCGTAGCCCGCGCTTGCAAAGTAGAGACCCGAGCGGTACCCCCATTCCTCCTGCGCGTCGTCCTCATCCCCGTTCTTGTCCTCGTCTCCCTCGTCGTCTATACTGCCCATGACAACCTCGCCGTTGGTCGCCGTCGGCAACGCGTCGCTGCGGAAAAAGCGGACATCGGCGACGTTGGAGACGTGAGCAGGAATGGTGTAGAGTGCTTTAAGGGAACGCATGTCCCATATCCGGATCGTGTCGTCAGCAGCGCCGGTCGCAATTTGATATCTGTGACCCACAGGATTACGTCAGGAACTTTTTTTTTCTTTCTAGAAGCGGAGACAAACCCGTTTGGAGAAAAGGCGATTCCAAGAATGGCTTGGACGTGGCCGTCGAGGACCATGGCAGTTCGGCCCGTGCGAAGATCCCACACCCTGCCGATGGCATCTAGACCGCTGCCGGTTTGGTCAGGCGAGCGTAAGGCGAGACAAGAAAGAAGCATCGCACCCGGATGCCACCAGCGCGCCGTCGTCTTGAAACTCAACAGAGTACACCTCCTTCGAGTGGCCCTCTTGCAGTAGCACCTCCTTTGTCGTGGCCACGTTCCACAGCCGCCAGGACGTGTCGAACGAGGCGGACGCGACGTAGTCACCAGAGGGATGGAAGGCAACCCGACAGACACGGTCTGCGTGCCCCTTCATCGTGGCGAGCGGCGCATCGCTGGTGCACGTGTGATGAGTGGCGGTCTGTGTGATGCGCTGGATGCACACCTATCCAGAGACCAGAGGTTGACGCTCATGTCTGCCGCCCCAGATACAAGATTCACCAGTCCGTCACCCTGAGTAAGCGTGGCTTGCGGGTGCCACGCAACACCTCCTACACGATCCGCATGGCCTGTAGAATTGAGTGTTATCATGTGGCGTGTAGTCTGGTAGCTCACCGCGCAACGTCCGTATAGGCGTGCATGCAGGCACGTTCCATAATTTGACGGCACCGGACCAGCTCCCAGTGGCGAGGATGCTACTGTTGGGCGCAAACCGAACTTGTGATATAGGCCGGTCGTCGCCAATTTGAGAACCAAGGTTGACGAACCGCTACCAGCAGTGTCAGTACATGTCAGAGTGATTGACTACAATTGGCCACCTTGACTTCGCTGAATATCTTTTTGCGCAGATCAATAATGCGTGCGAGGGGTAGCTTGGCGTGTATGCGCTGCTGGGCGACTCGCTTTTGAGCTCTGCCAATAACGAAGCAGGTAGTGTGGTAAGCACCTTACTGATCTCGCCTATTGGTAAAATCCAACCTGGGCAGGGAGTACTCGGCTAAGCGCCTCCTGGCTTGCAGCAGCTCGAGCGAACCCTCGGTGTAGAACTCCTCCTGCGAACTAGTCAAGATAGCTGGCAAGGTCAACAAGTTCATGGAACATACCTCTTCTTCACTTTCAGATGATTGTTCTTCTTCCATTTGCAGTTCTTCTCCTCGAGCAGCATTGATTTGAGACAGCACATATATGAGACGATCCCGTCGGTCGGCTGCCTGTTCGTGGGTGAATGAGGTCGCACATGGTGAGGATTTCCGTACGCACACGTTCACCAAAGAGTGTGATGGGTTCGCCAATCTCGCGCAACCTCGCCTTGACGCGATTGTCGTCTGTCGGCACGGCCATACTGCGTGCCTTCTTTTTGCGCTCCAGTTCATCCAAGATGACCTTGTTTTCCATCCTGGCCCTCTCTGAGCCCAGGTAGTTGCCATCGTCCGCGAGCGTGTCGAATGTGAGGCCTGACATGGTAGTCGTTGGACGTACAAATTTGGGCAGCTCGAGAGCGTTTGTTTGGCAACAGCTTTGGAACTAAACAACGTCAGAGCTAAGAAAGTTAGCTAAGCATTCAATCGCGTCTTGCGGCGGCAACGTGTACCCGAAGGGTCTGTTTTACGTTCATTTACACGAGCTCCGTTCAATTTTCTGGCAGTCGCGTCCGCGTGTTTTTCTTCCTTGTCCACGATGAGCCAACGTCCGTCCACGGAGTCTTTTGGCAGCGCAGGCGTCCTCAACCCACCCACCGCATCTGGCCAAGAGCGTGCGCCTTCTCCCGCACCGAGTACGGCAAGCAGGGCGCGCGGCGAGGACTACGTTTACTTTGAACGAAGCACCGAGGGCTTCTCACCCGATGCCGTCTCCCGTGCCACCGCTGCCAAGCTTAAGCTCGAGTCATACTACAAGCTTGCCGTCGACGTCGCCATCGAACGGAACGGCCGGTACGTGATCGTCGATGTGCACGCCCCCTTCCTTTCATCTCATCGCGTTCCCTGTCAGTCGCGTGGAGCTGGAGCAAAAGATGAATCAGGGCGTGATCCCCAACGAGGCCAAGGAACGCGAGATTCGCAAGTATCGTAAGCTCGAGTCACAGCATCTCAGGCTTCGAAGAACAAAGATACGGCTGTCGGACTTCCGGACGGTCAAAGTCATCGGAAAAGGCGCGTTTGGAGAGGTGAAAGAGGCTCGCTGTTACCTCTGGCGTTACGTGGCTCACTCGGCACAGGTTCGGCTCGTCCAGAAAATGGACACTGGCAAGGTGTATGCCATGAAGACGTTGCAGAAGGCGGAGATGTTGAAACGGGATCAGGTCGGTGAGACGCATCTTCTACATGGGGATGGTCCTCACGTTAAACCAAGCTTGCACACATCCGTGCCGAACGTGACTTGTTGGCCGAGTCGACTTCGCCCTGGGTGGTTCAGCTGTTCTATTCGTTCCAAGACCCGCTATACCTCTATCTTATCATGGAATTCCTTCCTGGAGGCGATCTTATGACCATGCTCATGAAGTATGACGTGTTTTCAGAAGATGTCACACGATTTTACATGGCAGAGTGTATCCTCGCTATAGAGGCAGTGCACGACCTTGGATACATTCATCGGTACGTATTCACTCGGATCTTACTTGATTCGCGATGACGTCGGGTCAGTGACATCAAACCGGATAACATCCTTATTGACAAGAACGGACACCTCAAACTGTCGGACTTTGGTCTCTCGACCGGCCTTCACAAAACGACCGAGGGTGATTACTACAAGCGTCTTATTGAGCAAGAAAAACAACGAGACCCTGCGCGGAATAGCGTGCAGGTTAACGCAATTCACCTTACGATGAGCCGAGAGCAAATAGCCACCTGGAAGGCTAACCGTCGGAAGCTCGTGAGTTTAAGTTGCGTAATGGCCAAGCATGTTTACTGATTTGTCTGTTTTCAGGCTTATTCTACTGTTGGTGGGTAAACAGACGAACGTCCTCTCCACCCTTGTTTGAATTCGTCAATAGGCACTCCTGACTATATTGCCCCCGAGGTGTTCATGCTAAAGGGGTACGGTAAAGAGTGTGATTGGTGGTCTCTCGGCGCGATTATGTTCGAGTGTCTCGTTGGCTACGCGCCATTCTGTTCAGAGAATCCAAGCGACACATATAAGAAGATCATTGAGTGGCCTACTTACTTGTACTTTCCTGACGAGGTCCATCTCAGCAAGGAAGCCGAGCACTTGATCCGGGGGTGGGTTGTCCATGGATTATTGGCGCTCTGAAACTAAACCTCTCCAAAATTAGCATGATGAACTGGGCTGGCAAACGACTCGAGGTAAATGAAATCAAAGGCCATCCGTTCTTCTATGGTTGCGACTGGGAGAACCTACGCTACATTGCACCTCCATTTGTCCCAGCACTGTCTTCCATTACAGACACAACTTACTTCCCCACGGACGAGCTTGGCAACCTGCCCGACCAGCTCGAGGCGGTCGAGCAAGTTGGTTCAGACAAAGATCTCGCCTTCCTTGGGTGCGTCCCATTGAACGATCCCTTATCCTGCTGATCTTTGTTCTCTGCAGGTTCACGTTCAAGCGATTCACCTAGTGTGGAAACAGTTCTATATCCGTCGTCTGATACCTGGCTCATTAGCATAGACACCGACCATGTAATCTTGGGTACTCTTCTGTCGTAGCAACTCGTGTATATCATTTGGGATTCATGTTTTTACACCCCTGTATCATGTGACCTCGGTGGATGGTGACCACGTTAACGGCAAGCACTTCGGAAGGAGGCAGCCATGTCATTCCCCATCCTCCCTAGACAGGTCGACGTATCCTCCCAGATACTGTCCAAGCTTGATTCGGTGACCTTTCTGGACTCTACCGTTGCATCTTCATGGCTGGCTGAACTCGATGAGTCCATACGAGCGACCAAGGTACGCTCTCTCCAGAACTTGGTCAATGTGAACTCAACTGTAACCAAGAAACGCATCCACGACCGTATGCATGCGAATATCCCTGCGTTTGAAGCCCAGCTGGCCTCGGCAAGGACTGCTCAACGGCAGCTGCAAAGTCTTGAACGCGACGTGGATGCGCTTCACCGTGCAGTCTCAGACCCAGAGGTATAGCTTCCTTTCGTCGTTCGAAAGACTGTTGATCACTGGATCGTCTAGAATGGTCTGACGTCAAGCCTCCTGGAAGCACTCCGAAAGCACCAGGCTCTCGCACAAGCGTCTCTGAACGCAGACGTGCTTTACGCTTCGCTGTCTCACCTCACGGAATGCAAGTCACAGCTCGAAAAAGTGCAACACTTGGTGAATACGGGCGACCTTCCCGCAGCAGTGCCCGCAGGTGCTCGACTGACCGAGTTGCTTGACACAACCCCGCGACCCCTAGCGGAGGCAACTATCACGTCGGATATACGGGTACGTCGCCCGTCGCCCAATGCACTCTTCTATCTGAGTCAATTCTTTAGTCCAAGTTACGCGTGCTCATGAATCGGGTTGAAGAGCTACTGAACAATGCGTACACACAGAGCGTGGTTGTCTCTTCGACAGAGTTCATCATTCGACCCTCGGTTATCGGTTGGTCTCGGGCGTTTTTGCGGAAGCTGCTGACTCTGACATCTGCACTCATCTAGTTCCAAAATCAGAGAACCCTTTACCACTCTCTGTAGTGCTGTCTTCGCTGTCCCCATCTTCTTTGTCCGCACACATGACGAGCTTGCGGCGTGACATATTTGCACATTATATTGACCCCTCTCTGGACCATCCCGCCTCGTTACCATCTGCGCAGGAACAGGATCAACATGGTTCGTTCATCTACAAGCTACAACGACTCTCTTCATCCACAAGCCATGATTCGACATCACTGGACAATCTGTCATCTATACTGGAATTTATCAACAATAAACTGTTTCCTTGCATACCCCAGTCGCAACGTGAGGCATTCCAGAAAAGTTTCGCCAGACCATTGACGACATCCATCATGACTCGCTTGTTGATCCCCTCCCTCCCCTCAAAACTGGATGCTCTTCCTGCGTTCCTGGAGCTGACGAGAAATGCGGTCGATTTTGAGGTGGAATACGTCGTTGGGCTGCTTAAAGGGGATATGTTCGAGAGGGAGATCAAGAACTGGGTTGACAATGTCTGCGCACACTACGAGAGGGGGCGACGGCAACGCATCCTCGACAATATCAGGGAAACAATTTTGGCCAGTGTATCCCGTCCCAAAGACACATTCTCAGCAGAGCTCGTCACGGTCATCAACGTTGCTCAACCTATTCTGGAACCCGTACTTGCTGCTTCTGCTGCAACGGATAATTGGAACTCGAATGATGCGCAGAGTTTGAAAACAGATTCGTCAAGCTCGGGCATTGACGCAGGAGAGGCATGGGGTTTCGACGACGATACTGAGCCAGACGAACCGGTCACGAAACAAGGCTTATCTGAGGAACCCGAGCCGGACCCAGGCGAAGCTTGGGGCTGGAACGATGAACTTGCTGAGGAACAACCTGAAACAACCCAGGGTTCCACTGAAATTACGCCAGAGATGGCCGTGGAAGAAGATGTGACCTGGGATGATGACCCATGGGCAGATGCCATCGACGAGGTAGCTCTGCCAGACCATCCGGCTGTGATGCCTCCCACCGCTCGGCCACAAGCGCCAGATCCGAGCAGTCGACAACCGACCTCCAACGGACATCCGCCAATGAATGGCCATGCTACCAATGGCCATCACCCCCCTTTGAAACCGAGTCAAAATAGCCATCATGTCAACAAGGAGACGTATCTGGTGTCGCTACTTGTCCGACGCATTGTGCAAGCTGTTGAAGACGCTCTGCACGAGGGCAAGGCGCTCGCATCCTCGGGTATATTTGCCAAGTCTTCCGTCTCAAGTTCCACTCCCGGGACGTTGATCATGCAGTCCGGGACTCTGGTCCTTGAGCTGTATATTGCATTGCATCCGGTTGCAGCTTCATCGAGGCTGTCGCAACCTGCCGGCCGTATGCAACTCTCCAATGACTGCTATTATCTCTCCGAGGAAGTAGCCCGCATATTGAAGCTCGAACAAGGGTTGTCTGGCACTCAAGAGAAACTGGTGGAAGTCAAAGACGACCTCAAAGTCCTAGCGGACAGCGGCTTCTTCCAAAGCATTGTAAGTGGTACCACCGGATGCAGTGTTCCAACTGAGTCCGTTCTACATCAGGACAAACAAGTAGCGGCACTGGAGGATATTTTGGTAGACGCAGATGGTTTCACGGACACCTCGGATCAGGAACGTTATGACGAATGCGAAATGGTGATTACCCGAGTTCTTCGGGATATACGAAACGTCGCACATGCGTGGAAGGTGAGTATACTTCTTTGAGTTCGCCGGCATCGGTACTTACTCAGCGTACCAAAGTCGGTCCTCCCAAAGGCCAAGTATTACACGGCGGTGGGATCGGTCGTCGACGGTGTCTTGTCACGCATTCTCGATCATATCTTGATGATCTCAGATATACCGGAGGTGGAGTCGCACAAGCTGAGTGAGCTCTGTCGAATTTTGACCGCACTCGAGGGGCTCTTTGTGGAGGACGCGAGCGAGGTGAGGTTCTTGGTCATGTGTGATGGTCTCACCCATTTCACACTTCCAGTCGTCGTTTGTGGTGTCTTACGTTCCGTCTTGGCTCAAGTTCTCCTACTTGTCGGAACTCTTGGTACGCAGACCTTTTTTTGTCAGATCGTAGATTCATTCTTGTCCAGGAAGCATCCATGGCAGACTTGACTTATCTCTTCGAGGAAGGCGCGCTGGTGGACTTTGGGATCGACGAGCTAGTCACGCTGGTAAGGGCACTGTTTGCCGACACACCGTTACGGGCGAAGACGATAGACAAGATCATGCACGGACATCCCGTTCGGTGACTTCTTGGTTCTTCCTTGCCGTGCTTCCATGCTGTCCTCTTGAGATGCATACCCAGCTGTCTTGATACTGTTTGCGTTATGGATATTTATCACCAAGGACATGCAATTATACAATGCTTCCGTGCCACCATGCCTTGAGAATTTGAGTGCGCATAACAATATATACGTGTGACCCAGCAAAGTCTATTACAGTAGCGCGGCTGCTATCATCTATTCGTCTCTGACATAATGATCGTCAGGAATTCTCGAAGGAATGACACAGCGGAAGACGATTGCCAAAACCATGAGCCAGACAAACACCGCTTGCCCGCCCAGAATCTGACGCTCTTTCGAGTAGGCATACATCGACGTCGCCATCGCAGGTCCGATCGCGCGCGCGATCGCAACCGACGTCTGACCCATGCCGTTGATCGAACCCAACGTGTTCTTTGACGGCGCGGCCGCGGTAATGAACATGAACACACACGCTGAAAAAGGTGCGTCAGATGCCTCGCTCGGGCTGCCCAACGCCACGCACCAAACGCCACGTCCCAGAAGACGATGAGGATGAGTTGCAGGGCGAGGCAGGCGTATATCCACCCGTCGATGGCGCCGCGCGCCTGGACGATCCAGGTCATGACGGGGAAGAGCAGCATGATGGGCACAAAGCACGAGATCGATTTGCAAAAGAGGCGTTTGGGGCCCATCCAGTCGACCAGTCTGGCCAGGAACAGGAGCTGGAAGATGCCATCACAGAAGCCGAGTAGGCCGAGCCACAAGCCGATGCTGGATGGGGATAGACCAAGGCCACCGTAGGGAATGGGCGTCGAAAAGAAGAGCGGAAGGATGGACTTGGCTGAGATGTCGAGGTATCCTAGGAACGCATAGCATGCGACGGGGTAAATGATGGAGGGGACGAACAAGTCCCGAAAGGGTGGCGGGTCCCCAGGGTTGGGGCAAGATTGTTCGATATCGTTTGCTTTGCCCTTGTCTTTGCGTTTCGAAGCGAGCGTCTGTCATCGGAATGAGCAATCGCGAGTGGGCGACTGAGCCACTGGACCAACCTCTTCTAAGAAGAAGAATAGGATGATTGTCGTCACGCCCACGACCACGGTGGCCACGGCACACGGAAGGAAATACGGGTACTTTTGCCAGAAGGCGCCAGAAAAGTATTCGGGATAGTGGTCCGCCGGTCGAGCGAGAGCTCCACCCATGAATGGCCTTGGGTATCATTAGAATGGGGAAAAGGTGGGTTCAAGACGAACAGATCTTCACCCCAGGGTAGATCCAATACACCACCCAATCGGCATGAGGGCGAAAGCTCGGGCTATGTTGGTTGCATCAGTCAGTTCGCCAATCATGCTCTTCACTGCGCCAACGTTGCCATTCAACAGGCCACATACGCAACGACTAAAGGGGTTCAGCCGACGTCAACACAGTCCAAGTCTCGCTGACCTTATCACGAGCTCCAAAAAGGTAGTGGAGAGACCAAAGAAGGTCATAGAAACGCATAAACCAGCGAGCCCGATGAGGATGACGGGTTTTCGACCGATACGATCTGACAACCGACTCCACTGCATGACGGCCATAGATTGCGTGACGAAGAAGAGGGATTCCTACGACAGCGTATCGTCGTACCAAACATTGTATTGGGTCCTCACGACTCACAATCAGTCCCGCGTAGTAACCAATCTTGCGTTTGTCCCCCCCGGTGATATCGAGCTCACCGACGAGTTGGTTGATGTAGGGGTATATGGACATGGAGGAAATCGGTTCCGCAAATTGTATCAACAAAAGGATGGCAAGCTGGAGTTTTGGCAACGGCGTCCGTGCCTTCTTTGAGGGGGACAAGAGAGGTGTCTGCTCATCTTGGTCCACGGGGGGGTCAGTGGACTTGGCTGGTGGGGACATTGGTGGAAGAAAGGGCTACGATCACACTGCGGCCATTTGAACGCGGATAAGAGTTTCGGTACGTAATGAGCGGTCGGATTTAGTCAATATGAAGGATGGAATCCGGCATCGAGCGAGTCTCGCACTCGCACGTTCCATCGACGTGGCAGCTTGAGTGAAACGGAAGCAGTCTAAGTTTCAATGTATCAGCGTGACAGTTGGTAGCATTTACTTACTGTCATCGTAGGCAGCTGCCGCCGGTCCACAACGAGTAGGATTTGGAAGCGAAGATCGAACCGAAGCTGTTCGCTGCCGCTCTACACCCAGATTACCGATCTGTCAAACGAATACTTGATTGAACCTCGAGGTACAGGGACACTTGCAGCCACAGCCGGAACTAAAATGCGCGTTGTATCCATAATGCCACTAATCTCTTCGGTTCCCTGCAGTTGAGGACTGCCGGTAAATTAGTCAGGCTGATTTCTCATCGCATCGCTCGATCACCTCATTTCCCGATATATTTCTATAGCACTACTTATAGGGAGCAGAAATGAACATTATCCCGAATAGAACTGCTTGGCTCTGATTCATTATACTCGTCTATGACTACGAAGCTACTATACTTAGTAGGTTTCACACTTTTCGACGTTTGTACCTATTTGTACCGTCTATTCATTAGTATTATAAGGTCTAGTCGAGTGGGCTACCGGGTCTACGACGCACCCGGTTTTTGTATTTTCTGTGGCCTCGGGTGATAGCCTGAGATTTGACTGTGAGTCGTCGGTAACGGAGGCTTCCACTGCTGTACTGATATCCAGTGCTAGACGCGCACAGAATCGTATGATCCCGATCGACAACACGCAGAGAGCTCGGACATAAATACATGTATGATTAACTGATCGACTATAATAGTAATCCGTGGTAGTGATGCTGAGATAGAACATGGGACATCTCTCGAGGATACCCCGACGTCGTCTCAATAGGCAACGTACGCCACACACAACAGCGGGAAGCCCGCATAGAGACCAAGCCAGAACGCGACGTTACCGACGAGTCTGTTCCGCTTCAGCATGGGTGCGCGCGACACGATGATGAGAGGAATCTGGAAGAGCTGCATGAAGAACAAGTAACATCTACGCAACAGTCAGATGCCATCTCTGTTCTGAGGGAGACGATCGATTACCTGAGCTTCCGTGTCACGATAACCATGACCAACTCGTGGGCAGCGGCGCTTAGCAAAAATGTGACTACCATCGCCCCCGTACGAGTCAGGGATGGATATGCAGCAAGCGTCGATGCGTATACGTGTCGAAGGAGAAATTGGTGGACAGGCTTGTTCCACTTGCGGGAAAATTCGTCCCATGACGTCGAGTTCCACTACAAAGATCAGTGAATACCTCTGCAGGGTTATATACGACAACCATACCCAATCCTCATAAAATTGTCGGTCCGCGAAACTGAAATGCGCCTAAGCACTAAAGAACCGGCCCTGGACATCGAACTCACTACGACAATTCGGCGAATGCGTTGCATATACATTCTGTCACGCGGGTCAGTGCATCAATGATCGTATCAAATGACGGCACTCACCGAATATGATATAAAAGAGCAACAGGTAAGAGATCATGAATGGCAGGGCCAGATCTAATAACGAACGGAAGAAGGACTGGTCTGGGGATGGTGTGAGTGGTATGATGAAGCTTTCTGTCACTGTGTAAAGGAGGGCAAAGGATCCCATAAATGCAGCGGTCTTTTCAAAGACATATTCGGGACGGATGCTAAGATGTACCAGACTTAGTCAGACACATGTCAGGTCAAGGGAGTGAGCCCACCGATCGGTGCGAGGATACTCCAACTCGTATACAAGCGTTGGGATCAACATGTAGGTGCAAAAGTTTTTCCAAGTTA
>JBBPTV010000780.1:0-15372 GCA_038094275.1 Tubosaeta brunneosetosa | reverse complement strand
ACTACAGTGGCTATGGTAGGATTTCACTGACTATACAGACTACATAAGTGGGAGAAGATTACAGCAACTATGGGACTATGGGAACTATATTGTACTATGTAGTCTCCTGTAGAGCAAGTGTTTTTCCCAATGAAATGGCCCATTCACAGTTGAATTGAACCAAAATACATCTCTCTGTCAGGAAATGGTGCATTCATCGCAGCGTGCGCGGATTCATCGGTCATACTCTGGGACGTTTCTACACTCGAGCAAATTGGTCCTGTCATCTGCCACCCCATTTCTGTGGATTTCATGGCCATGTTGGCATATTATTACCTTGTAGCGAGCAGTGGTGAAAAAACATTGATATGGAATCTATGCAATGTTCTTTCTACCGTTGACGATTGAGTATGTGAATCTGCCGATTCCTTGTTTAACGTTTACTTAGGCAGCCTCGTTGATTTGAACAGATAATGTTCGACGTTCAATGCCAAAAGGCCAAAAGACATCTTGGCAAAACACTCCAGTCTCTGCGTAGCCAGGACAAGCATTCTGGTATGCTTATCAGCCTTCTTCCTCGTTTTTTTTTCTCACATCAGGTTCATCATCTGAAGAGCTCACAAACATCGAAAATGCGATCCAGCAGCTCCTTGATGCAGCCAGACTGAAGGACGATAACTTGAACGGGACCATTGTCTCACTACGTTCAACAAGTGCATGACACACTCCTCCATCCCTCCATCCCTAGCTTATCCTTCTTGTTCAGACCGTACACTAGAGAAAGACAATGTGGGACTCCATACTGACCTCGTCAATTCACAAGATGAAGCAGGTGGCCTCATCAGGATTCTCTCTGTCCATCAACAATGAAATCAATGTGAAACAATGTTTTCCAAGGGTCATATCGTGGATGCTGCAATGTCTCTTCTCAGAATAAAAAGGTCGATAAACGACAAAACGAAGCCCGACGCGGCGTTCATGGACTGGGTATCCAGTAGGTTTCTTCATCACCGGATCATGCACAAGTATGTTGAGTTACTCCTAGGGTTTATGAAAAAGTGTGTTGTCACATTAGAGAGAATCGGAGATGAAGCATCAGTGGTGAAGAAACATGACTCAGTGCTCGCCGCACACGCTGCTGCACTGTCCCTTGCTCCGTCGACACCAAGTGCTTTATTAACCAAATGGGTGAGCACCGTGTTCCGTCACGGTACACTGGGCAACGTTTTGGATGGTTCAAACAAGGTATGTAGTGCCATGTGATGTTCCAGGGCTAAATATTGACCTGCTCGTTTTTACATAGTTCAAACTTCCAAGTTATGCGATTTACTGCACGTTATGCGATATCCTTGAAGAGGATGGTTGAATCACAGAAGCCCTGGAGTGTTTTCACAAGATGCAGAGCGAACTTACCCTGGACGCAAGCACTCCCAAGGAGCTAGCGCATTGGACAGTTGGTAAAATCAAGCGATCACTGAGTGGGTGGTATGATTTCACATTATGCGATGCAGACTTTCAGCAAAGATGTGGGTAGTCCTTGAAGGAACTGGGAGTGAGGGGATGTCGGCATGAAGCAGCGGTTTCAGAGCTTGCTTACCACCTGATGCAGATTGTTAGCGACAGCACACAATGATACTGGGTGGTGGAGTGGGTCTGGGGGTAAAGGCAATATAAGAGTTAGCGGGTCATAGAGGACTCGAGAAGAAATTTATTCGAGCCTAGTGTCAGATCATCATAATAACCAGAATCTGTGTGCCATGTACTAATAGATTCATCTTTCTGACTCACTACTAACTCAAGACAGCTCGGAAGAGCTTCAACCATGTGCGCTTTTAAAACACTGGCTAGCATTAATGTGCTTGTGGTCTCTGCTGAAGGATCGAAATGGTCACTAACATGTGCGGCCAATGCTTCAAGTGAGACTGTTCAGTTCCTCTCACTGTCCAAGTTGCTTTTTTTCCAGATATCCAACTGTGCACTCAACCGCAACCGGATTGCTCAATATCTGCGCACTACTACATCCAGTTGTCGGCAAGCGACACCTTCCATCAGACAGCCATCGTGAAAGAAGAACGTGGTCGCACCCGTTGGGATGAAAGCTGGTCCTTGTTCGCACATGCTTTTTGCATTATGGGATTCATGTGGGATCCGTTTTACTGACGCTGTCTTTGGGATCGCAGTGTTTGAGGAACGTCTACCCAATGATGGCGACTCACGGCCATTGTAATCCACCACCTGTGGGGAGGGATTATTGGGTGGGTGCCAGACTGGGTCTATCGTGCCTTGTCGTTCGACACGCTTCATCTTCTTTCGACACCGGTCACAAACTGTGCCAGGTCCTTTGGAATCAGGTCCCCAGTTCTTGATACATTTCCCATCATTGTGTCACCCAGACATGCCACACTGCCGATAGATGTGCTGGCGTTCATGAGAGGATACGGTGCATGATGGCTCACTACTGGTGGACCAGGGACCGTCATAGGCTGAGACGCTGCGGTTGTCGGTGTAGGCGGTGGGGCCACATTGGAAGGGAGGGGTGGAGCAGGAAGGCCTGATCCATTGGGGACTGGGGATGACGTCAGCTGCATGCGAGGAGATTGCATCAAGGGGACATATTTATCCCGCAGTTTACCCTTCTTTATCGGTGCATCTGTGAGTCTGTGATGGGTGGCACGAACGTGTGTGTTTGATACATGTGCTGTTCTCCGGAATGCTATGAGTTGCATGAGCTGGAGGTGTAATCACTGTGAGTGGCTTTCGTGGGTTCTATGAGCATCTGGTCGATGGAGCGCGAGAAGATCTTGAGTTTGGGTGGGGATAAATGTTGGCCACAGTGTGACGCTGCCTGGTGAAGACGAGTGGACCCGATTGGTCTGTGTATTACCAATCCACATGTCTGCCCAGCATAGCCACACCACTGTTGTACCTGCCCTTCGACCTACCATTGAAGTCGCTCGTCGTCTGCAATAAATCCAATTGTGTGTGTGCCAATCTCCACCTTGGTTAGTAACTGCATGCTAACACTGCGCCAAAGGACCAAAATGGTCATTATCAAAGGTGCATTTCTAGTCCTGGAACCATTATCTGTTGCATGCGAGTTGGATTTCTTTCAGATATCGAATTGTGCACTCAACTGCAACCTAAATGCTCGCCTGCGAGGCACTACTACGTCCACCTTTCTATCAGTGGCACCTCACATCAGACAGCCACAGTAAAAGAGAAAAGCAACTACATCCATTGGGACGACGTCTTATCCTTGTTCGTACATGCCTTTTTCTCTACGCTAATGGCTCGAGTTTATCAGCAATAGTGACAACACGTCCACACTACTCATCAAGGCTTACCTGAAGCACCACACACCCTTGAAGCACGACAAACTTATCGGAACCCTCACCTACATGATCAACAAGATAAGGGGAAGACTGAACAATGGCGGTAAGATGGACCCATGTAGAACATTGCCTGCTGATGTGATCGCTGCGATCTAGTGTTTGAAGAACATCTTCACAAGGACACCTCCGATGGGCCCGAGAATACAATCAAGTTTACATTCACTGCTCACGAAGGAGCCAATCAAGGTGAGCTCCAACCTACCAACCCCGTCTCCAAGCGATAAATGCGATTGCCTTGCTCAATTTCGCCCTGACGCAGTTCTAGGGTCAGAGACACAGATAGCACTCGAGACTTTGTGGGGTGTGCTGTTGCAGAGGTTTGAATCCTTTAACGAGATCGTGACAGATGTTCCAGAGGTATTTGATTGTCTTTTGGGACACGCTTGCCGTCTGAACACTCTGATAGATTCTTCCACATGCGTCGCTCGCTTGGTCTGTTATATTAACTGCTAACCAGGTTCAACTATTGTTCGCTGTTTGTACTATCACTGATCATTGACGATGATGGATATAGATGCTCGTGAAACAAAAAAATGGCGACAATCAGATGATCCGCTTGGCAAGAACAATGGGCAATGTCTTTGGATTCGTCCAGGACATGGAACCTTTGAAGAAAATCAAGGCACACATCAAGACTGTTGTCCTTCTTCTCCAGCAGTCGACCGAATGCAGCTACTTCATCTCTGAGTACACCATGCAAAAGACCACGTGTAGGTCATTACTCACCTCATTGTATCTACATCTGATCCCTCTTTCTAGGGATTCAGACTGCGAAGTACTCACTCTTGGATATCAACGCCAGGATCATGGCGTATGAGCACAAGTTGCAAGAGCTCACGACTGTATTCTTAGAGGGTGCTGATCTCGAGACGGAGATTTCTGTTGCCCGTATGTTGAATCCCGCAGAGGACATCAGTAGGTCTCACTCAATGGAACCGAGGTCAGGTGCTCACCTGCACACAGTAGGACCCATTGAGCTCAAGAATATGTCATATGTGCTGGGTGCTAGCTATGTGCCCGAAAAGAGGTGTTTGCTGGGGACACGCGAGTTGTTCATCCAGGAAATCTGCGAGGTTCTAAATGATCCTACTGAGGACGCGCTCCATGTGTGTTTCCTCACCAGTGCCACTGGATCAAGTAAATCTGCAGTCGCTCACTCAATCGCTCAAATATACCATGATCAAAAGAGGCTGGGCTCGTCGTATTTTTTTTCTAGCACTGATGTCACAAGGAGAAATCCGCAAAACTTGTTCAGTACCATTGCCCGTGATCTCTCTGAACACGATCTGCGGTACAAGTCTGCCCTATGGGAGATTATGAGGGACGATCGAGAATTGTGTGCGTCAACATCGCCCTTGGAGCAGCTGGAGCAGTTCATCATCAAAGCTGAAGAACATCTCTCCACCATTGGGCCGTTGGTGATCGTCATTGATGCTCTCAAC
The DNA here is from genome assembly GCA_038094275.1 of Tubosaeta brunneosetosa. Taxonomy (NCBI): domain Eukaryota; kingdom Fungi; phylum Basidiomycota; class Agaricomycetes; order Boletales; family Boletaceae; genus Tubosaeta; species Tubosaeta brunneosetosa. Next base: position 10,559 of record JBBPTV010000780.1, on the reverse strand, counting down.
GAGAGTGGTAATCCTGCCAGTCGCCGACAACTCCTGCAAGCAATATCTACTCACATCATCACTGACAAATTCCTACCAATGAACCTTTGCTTCCTCATCACGGCTCACCTGGAGAGTGATATTCTTACTGCATTTCCAACTAGCTGCTTTATGACCCATAAAGATATGTGTGATATACCCAAGGAGCTCGTTGATAAGGACATAGAGAGGTTCATCCGTTACTCCCTCAATTGGTACCCTGAGCTTGAATCGTCCTGGCCTAACAGGGAATGGTGTCGCCTTCTCGTCCATCATTCAGAACACCTCTTCCAGTGGGCTGCCACTGCGTGTCATTTTGTTCAAGGGATTGACATTTCTCTGTTGAACCCCCACAAGCGACTAGATTTACTTTTGCAAAGTGGTGCCCATGGCCCTGTTTGCCCTCTAGATGCTATGTACCTGACAACATTAACACAACTGTTTATGTCTGACAAGGATCAACAGTCCTTTCGAGATGTGATGGGTATCATACTTGCACTTCCGGAACCACTCTCCATTAATTCCCTCTCTGCTCTCATTGACTCTGGAAATCTGTGTATGCAAGATATCATCAAGGTTATGGGGTCACTACTAGATGGGGTGCTTGATAAAGACAAGCCCATCCGTCCATTCCATACTTCATTCCATGATTTCTTGCTTGATGGGAACCGCAGTTCAACTTTCAATGTCAATCTGCCTCATTCCCTCTTTGTCAGTGGACAAGCATTATTATCATACATGCGAAAGATGCTCAAGTTCAACATCTGTGGTCTCAATGAGCCTTGGGTTTCAAATGCTGATGTTGTTGACATATCTGATAGAGTGAACAAGGCCATACCCCCCATCCTCTCTAACTTATGTCAACACTGGATGTACTACCTACAACATGCAGATCCTACACCAGAGTTGCTTGATAAAGTGACCTGCTTCTTCAAAGACAAGTTTGTCTACTGGATTGAAGCCATTAGTCTTCTCTCCCATACATCATTATCCCCCATTCTATCTGCCATGGAGACATGTACCATGCTAAAGACCTGGGCCAAGGTGAGATAAAGTTGATCATTATGAGATAGTTCTAAGCAGGCCTGGTACTAGGACCATGAGATTGCCACATTAGCATCAGAAGCATTCAAATTTATGCAGACATTTGCACCTGTGCTCAGTGTATCCACTCCCCACCTGTATCTATCAGCCATTCCTCAGACACCTTCTAGCTCCCCATTATGCAAGCTCTGGGATAGTCATCTGCAAAAGGTTTCATCAATGACTAGTTGGGATTTACCTGAATGGCCAGCCAATGTCCTTTGTTTAGATGGACACACTTCTACTGTCAACTCTGTTGCTTATTCCCCAGATGGCAAACATATTGTCTCTGGCTCTTATGACATCAGGGTTTGGAATGCAACCACTGGGGAGTGTGTGGCAGGTCCATTCAAGGGACACACTTATTCTGTCAACTCTGTTGCCTATTCCCCAGATGGCAAACATATTGTCTCTGGCTCAGATGACGAGACCATCAGGGTTTGAAATGCAACCACTGGGGAGTGTGTGGCAGGTCCATTCCAGGGACACACTTATTCTGTCTACTCTGTTGCTTATTCCCCAGATGGCAAACATATTGTCTCTGGCTCTTTGGACATGACCATCAGGGTTTGGAATGCAACCACTGGGGAGTGTGTGGCAGGTCCATTCCAGGGACACACAGATTCTGTCAAGTCTGTTGCCTATTCCCCAGATGGCAAACATATTGTCTCTGGCTCAGGTGACAGGACCATCAGGGTTTGGAATGCAACCACTGGGGAGTGTGTGGCAGGTCCATTCCAGGGACATTGTCAGAACCAGTCCTCCTTGCTCCTGATTAGGGGTCAGGGGGTTGGAGTTGCGGAGATGCAGAGGTGCAAAGGGGTGGGTCTTGGCGCAGGACTTATGTGTCGCACCCTTGTGTAGGTTCAGGACCCTTAGGAGCAGAGTTAGGAGTTAGGAGTTAAGGAGATGAGGAGTTAAGGAGTTAAGGAGTTAGGAACACAGGAGGTGTTCTAGTTGATATTCTGACTAAAGTACAACATAGTACACTATAGAATATTTATACTACAGAGTTGCATAGGAATTACTACAGATTGATAAGATGGAACATTCGATGACTAAAATAATGAGTAAGACGGAGGAACAAGTAAACAACAGCCGGAGCTGTGCACTGGGTATACAGATGACCGGAGTGGTGCGCAGTTTTGTTACATAAGTGAAACTATACTAAATGAGGTGATGTCACATGGTCCGGAAGTCAGGTGATGCGTATCTGAGGAGATCGCACCGGAGATGGTCTGGAGTTGACAGGAGTTGGACGGCATATGACAGACATAGAGATTGGGTCACCTTTGTTGCCTATTCCCCAGATGGCAAACATATTGTCTCTGGCTCAGATGACAAGACCGTCAGGGTTTGGAATGCAACCACTGGGCAGTGTGTGGCATGTTCATTTCAGGGACATTCTTTCACTATCAGATCTGTTGCCCATTCTCCAGATGGCAAATATATTGCCTTTGGCCCTGTTCTCAATGTATGGAAAATTGAAAGACTTTTTGCTTGTTCAGGTTTATCCATGAGAAATGGCTGGATTAAACACTCTGATAATGCTCTTTTTGGCTGGGGCACCACTTGGAACAGAGATTCCTTAAAATTTCCCATTTATTCTTCTTCTGAATCTACAAATGCTGATCAGGCTGGCATGGATACTTCTATCATTCAAAAGGCCTGGATTTCTTGTTGGAAATAATTTGTGTTTGTCTCTAGTGTTCATAACTTGTACTATGTGTCTCATGTAACCTGTATATCAAATACATTGTTTTCCATTTGTATTGAAGAGCAAGGCAAATGTGATTGCATAATAAAATACAATGTTTTATTTATTTAACTTCAAAACCCTATTTTAACTCAATCTGATGAAACACAGAATTCCACATCACTTATAATGTTGGATCTGCAAGCAACTTTTCCTTATAACTATAAAGTTAAGACAAGCATTCTTCATATATTCTTTCTTAGGCAGAAAATGATATAAAGGGTTGTTTACTATGCTTAGATTTTCTCTCCCACCTTGAGCTCATCAAGTACAGACTTCTTTTCTCTACATTCTAGTCCAGATCTTTTAAAATAGATTCTCAAGACATTGCATCCAGATGTATTATATATTTCATTTTGAAGGGGGTGATTGTGGCATCACCTGGGTGCTTATGACTCATTTGATGTGCCACTTGCATAGATTCACTGATTCAGGGTGTATGTTATGTTTAGAGCAGAGTAGAATCTACTTCAATGTGCCTGGGCCTTGACTTTTCCCCTGGTACCAGTCTCATGGAACAGATAGGAGGAGCTTGTTGATGTTGAAAACAGAGTGGTTTTTCCTTATGTTAAATACTTTCCTAGAATAAACAAACTTGGATGAGTGGAGAGCATGTTTCTGCCATACACAGCATTACCTATTCCTTTCCCAATACACCTGGTCCTGAATGTTTTTCCTGGACTGGGAGATCTGCCAATAACACTGCCCCACTGGACCTTCAATTTACATTGTGTAGAAAGACCCACTGAGCATCAACACCTCGAAGTGTTTGCTCACTCACCAAGCCATTATGTACCACTGTCTCAGTCCATTTCATGAACTCACTGTCAGATGAATATCCTAGTAACAAAGTGTGTGCTGATCAAGTCCATTTTTTGCAAAAGCCTAGTTCACCAGAGCACACTAATAGTACATCCAATCAATTCGATGACCGACACAGGACACCCATCTATGGAACGACATTTCAACCCCTCGTCGCACCAAGTTGCGTCGCCAACGCATCAAATTCGTCACTCCGCGTATTCGTCGGATTCAAATGATAATCAGATCCGCCAATGGGCGCATCACACTCGGGGCATCTCGACGCTTGCCTCGCCATGCCACACTGCACCTCGATTGAGTCCACCGTCATACCCATGCACCCATCACGCACCTCAGTGATGACAAACGTGTGTCCGTTCGGACAGTTGTAATAATGTCCCGCGTGCGCTGACCGACACGTCAACCACTGCCTGTCGCAACGAAAACACACGTACCGAAACCCATCGCCTTGACGATCGCAATCCGCTCCTGAAGCGACACGGGCTCATAAAACGTGTCCCTCCGAATTGACGTTTCGATCGCCGTCCACTCTTGCACGATGTCGCGCGCCACGCTCGAAAAGTTGGTTTCCAACCACGCCATCTCCTCCGCGCTCCGCTTCTTTCTCAAATGGCCCTGGATCGTCATGTTCATCAATGCCTCTGCCCTTTCCCTCTGCTCCGACGCACTCGCCGCGAGCGTGTCCCTGTGTTCTTTGACCTTGAATTGCCCCGTCATCTTGCACATCATCAGGTCGAACCGGAACGCTTCCAATGAGATCCGCATCTGGTACAAGGCTGTTTTCGAAAGCTGACGGTGGGATTCGGAGTCCTTGGCGACGACGAAGGCAACGTCAGCGTCTCGCAAACAGCTCTCGAACAGATATCCGGCGTACGTCGCCCACGCCAGCTGCTGGTTGTTCTTGACCCCGGCGGGAGCACGCTTGGCCATGGCCTCGAGCCACGTGGTGACGAGGTCGGTCAACAAGAGGCGGATGTGGAGCGTCAACCAGATCGACTCTACGAGGAACCGTCGGTCGGCGAGGGGACGCGGCTGTCCAATCTTGATCTTGGCAACCCGCATCGCGTGCGTCATTGGGTCTCTGGGCGACGTGCGGAGATCGTTGAGAGCAGCGTCGATCTCGCTCTCATGTAAACACGATAGCGCCGCTTCCCATGCGTCCGTATGCGCAGAACGCGTTTCAGCGACCTGGACCACCTGCCTGTACGCGGTCAGGAATTCATGCATCGCCTTTTTCCAAACGTCCATCACGGTGCAATCAATAGCAAATAGGCTTGTGTTTGCGGGCTTGATATGCTCCTCTGGAATGGGCATCTCCTTTGGCGTGCCCAGCGCCCTCTTCCGGGCCTTGGCCTGCTTCGCACGCTTCTGGTCCTCCGTCTTGTCCTTGAAGTCGAGACTGATAATTTCCGCAGCAGACAACAACAGGGCCTTTTTTATGTCGACAGAGACAGACTCGAGCGTCGTTTGGGCCTTCGCGAGAGACAACGACATCTTGGCGGCCACGTTGCGCTCCAAAATGTCCAGGTTGGCGCGCTTGAAGACACGACCGTAACGGGGGGCGGTGATCTCCGATCGACAGGTGGGGCAAGTAGGTGGGCGTCTAAACCCGATGGGGGACAAAAGCCCGCGCCATCTTCCGTCCAGACCACAACTGTAGAACTCGCTCATGCTACAGTGTCCATCGAGGGTCTCGACAGTAAACGTGTGCCGGCAGGCTGGAAGCGTGATGAGCAGTTCGTCCAGGGACTCCGAGTCCACCTCGATTTCCACCAGAGTGCGTTGCATGATAAAGTCGGCGATTTGTTTCTTCTGGTCCTCCGAAGCACACTGGGGACAGACTTGTATGGCACACTCCTCGCCGCACACTGTCGAGGATGAGTTGTCGAGAATGAGAATGAAGCACGTGAGCGAGCGCCTCACCTGAAGGACACCTATGACCACACAGGAGAATCTTTTCGCATCGCTGATCGCACGGAAGCCTGGCGCAAACCTATACATAATCGGATTAATGCACCGAACAATGTATCCTCACGAATACGCACCGATCCACAAGGTACAGGACAAGAATAATGAGGACAAGTCCTGCGACAATTCGTCAGAATGGAAAAAAAAGTCGCGAGTGTAGACGGAGACAGCGTACCAGGTGCATGGCATCTTGCATGGGGCACACGGGACGTAGCACGGTTGCTTGCACTGCGCATGACGACAGACCTGCCTGCACTTTGCGTTGCAGCGCGTCGTGTGTTCATGTGACTCCGAACACGGCGCCTGGCACCTATGCTCGCAATAGAGCGTCTTTTCGCAAGGATGCGCGACGTGCTTGGCTCTTTGTGGGCCCGTATTCATGTCTTGACAGCTGGCGCATTCGGCATTGCAACTCTTTGTACAACATGCCATCAGCATTCCGCATCGAGTCCGACACCGATAGTCTTCGGGGTTCTGAGAGCAAGGCATGGTCGCCTGGTGTTCGCAGTCTGGAAGTTGTTTTACGACCATTTCGTCGCAACGAACGTTATCCAATGCTTCCATGCGGTGGCTACGGCCATCCTGTTAATTCTAGAACGACAATAAAACGAGCAATCCTACCATGGGACTGAAGCCTTGATGTGCCCACAAGGGAGTTCAACGTTGGGGATCGGGAACGGACAGTCGCCACATGGGGTATGGCACTCTTTTCGGCATGGGTGGTCCCTGTGGCAAAGCCTCCGACAAGGTTTCGTACAAATGACCGCAACATGGTTCGGATCGTCGCAGTGACACTGAAAATCCGGCACAAATAAAGTCAGACATTGACAAAAGAGGCACGCCAGACCATACCTTGAATGGACAGAGGTGTCCGCATTTCAACAACGTATCGCATTGTTCCAGACAGCCACCTGCGGGCGTCAACGATATGAGCGGCCAAGTCTAGCGACACACCTACCATCGGGTGCGAGACGCGACAGCTGGCCCGGCCGCGAGATATACTCAATCTTTTCATGATGGCGATGACAGGCAATAGGCAACGCAGGACCCAGGGAACCTTGCCCGTCGAGTTCCTCGATAATCGAACGCCACATTCTACTCTTTGCAGACAAGTTCTCCGCGTTTCCAAAGATGTACAGCCCTTCGCGCGCCCGGGACACCGCCACTACGAAACCAGGTGAGCAGGACAAGCGGCTTGAAGACCACGAGACACCTACCATTTGTCCGGTTCTCAGACTAGAAGCGTCCGTCAGCCCATGTGTTTCTAGACTATGTTCAGCACGCACCCTGAGGAATCCAATGCTGACTTTGCTGTGTTGCGAAATGATCTGATGTTCAATCTCGTCTTCAGCACCGCCCGAATTTCGCACAAGAGACAGTATGACGATCTTTGCCGACGTGAGCGATGCATCACCCGAATCCGTCCAAAATCGCCCACCTTTCCTTCTTCGCCTTGGTAATTGTCGACGGTGCGCAGCCTGACCTGCAAGTGAGTGAGCACGCGGCATGCAACTGGCCGACGAGAACAACCTACACGGCTGGTCACCTTGACGTGCTGGATGGAAACGGTCTCGTCAGTGTCGTCCTTGTCACCCTCGTGATCGTCGAGGGCAGCCTGGTCCCGTTCATCAATCACCACCGCGACTTCCCCACCCAGCGCGTCTCGCAATCGAGCAAGCTGACCCAAGTATGCACACAAAACGACGATATCGCCCTCTTCAGAATAACATCCCTGTCTGTAAACGTCTTGAGCACAAGCAAGCCAAGAGGAAAAGCATAAAAAGCCAACCGGAGAAGGTAAAGCACAAGGTCTCGGATCATTTCGACCTTGAGTCCCAGGTAAGCACGATCCACGATCCACAAAACGCCTGCGCACCTCGTACGTGTTGAACTTGCTCGCAGCGTCGTCCAACCCATCATTCTCCTTGTGATTGTGGTTCACAAAGAAGACGTTCTTCACCATGCCGCGCACGTCGGGGTAAGCTTGGACGAGTTCGTGGTCCTGGAGTCCCTCGTAGAGGGTGTTCCTACACGCTGTCAGCAAATACTTGTGATGAACAGCGACACGCGCACCGGATGAGACTCGAGATGGTGGGTCGCATGCGCCGTTGGACGTCGATCCGGGACATGGCCAGACCGGACCGTGACAAGCGTTCCATGAGCGACATGTCGAACCGGTACAGCTTGCTGCCGCGAGGGTGATCCATGGACAGTGCTAAAGGGGTCAGATCAGTCAAACGCGGGAGCGTGAACCAGGCAGCGCACCGAAATTGTTGAGCGTCGGGCGTAATTGAAGAGGGTCCCCGATGAGAATGAGATGTTCTACCGAGGGCACGAGACTACCCAGCACGTGCGCCTCGAGGACCTGTCCGGCCTCTTCGACCATCAACACTTTAGGTGTCAACGACTAGTTTGAAGAATGAACATCGCGAGCAGCCTGCCGCGGAACGACACACCTTGAGGAGGGTCCCGAGTTTGGCTGCACCCGTGGTCGTACAGCCAATGATCTTGACATTCTTCAACAAATCCCGTCGCACCTGCAACACCGTCAGACACACACACCCGCGAGTCTCGCTCGACCCACCTCTTCCTTGATCTCGTTGTACTCCTTCACCTTTTCCGCATGCTTTTGTCTCAAGCGTTCAAATTCGTCTTGTTGGTTTTGTTGCCATTGGTCACGTGCTTCCTCGATCCAGAACGCGTGGAGGACCTGTCGTTCATACCGACTCATACTCCAAACGCTGTCCCCACCCAACAACGCGTCCAAATCCCGGTCGCCCAGAGGCACCTCCGGCACGTCGTCCTCTCCAAGGGCCTTAAAGAACCCCAATGAATCGTGGACATAGCTAGGTCTGACCTCCGCGACAGGGGAAGCCCAGACATCAGAAGATTCAGAAGATTCAGGAGTCGCTTGCCCGTCGTCCGAGTCGGCGGTCGAATGGTCGTCCGAGCCATCAGTAACGTTGGCCGTCATCCACAATTTCTCAGGTGGCACATCGACGCTCTCCCCATCCGACGCCTCATCCTCGTCTTCAGAACCATCCGTGTCTTCCCCGTCCTCTGCGGTCTCGGTGGCCAAGAGCTCAAAACGATTCGAAGGGCCCGGGTCAGCGACTGGGGCTTTTCCTTTGGACACGACCGGCATGGTCACCATCTTCAAAAACTCGAGATCACCGCAGTCTCTCCAAAACGCATAAAACGAGGTGTCTTCGTCCAACACCTGGCCTCTAGGACCCTGTCTCTGCCACTGTCCTCCCTCTTCATCGCCGTCCTGAGCGAGGTCCTTGGCGACGTTGATCCACGACGGTGGCGATGCGAAGAAGACGTCTTGTTCCGGATACGCCAGCGAGATAAACTTTCGTATTTCAGACGAATCCGACTCGAAATCAATCTCTCGGATGCGATTGATCAGTCCTGAGATCTCGTGGCCCATGGTCTTGAGTTCGTGGTACTTGGAAGACGACGCAGGCTGAAGACGGGACTGCCCAGCGACCATCTCTCGCGTCTCGATCGAGTACTCTGCAATGCGTTGTTCGGATGCACGAGAACCCAGACGAACAATGTCCGTTGTGATGCCTGCATCGAGAACAGAGCACAGCATGTGATCGAGAGCATGATTCGTGAACGCGATCATCAAGATGGGGCCAATGTCGTTGGCCACAAGCACACGGAGAAGCTCGACGCCTGTATAACTCTGAAATGAAACGAGACATCAGTCCACCGAATCTATTGGCGATCAGGAATAGTTACCTTTCCGGTTCCGGGTGGTCTACACACACGAGGTCAGCAACGCCTTTCATCCAGATCTGACCGACTCACCCCTGAATCAGCGCTACTTCACTAGTCAATGTAGTGATGACGGCGTCGGCCTGACTGGGGTCGAGACGGCTGGCCCGACGCAGCTCTGCCCTCGCGTGGTCGATCGAGCTCCTGTCCGATATGGTCATGTGTAAATCGTCCACCCCTGCGTCCTGATTGAACAAGGACGCCAGCTGAAGTTTGAACCCCGGAAGAGCCGCATACTTTGGAGGGTCGATGGCACAGGTCCTCAGATAATTCGACGGATGAAACACGAGATAACGCGAGAAGGGGATGATTTCAGGCTCTGCCTTGAGGGCCTCGAGGAACGGCCGGATGGCCTCGAACATGACGGGCGATTCCACGAGCAGCCGGATATCATTCGATACAGCCCGCCCACGCCTCAGCTCTGACAGGATGCGCAGTTCTACTTCGCTATCGAAAAAGGAGATTTGGATCTTGAGGCGATTTCCATCCTCGTTGACGTGGCCTTTCATATCCAGCGGACCGCTCGCGATGGTCCCAAGGTGGACCGTGACGTGGTCCTCTCTCTGCCAGACGAGGGCGATGAGGCCGCCATTCACGAGGCGTTTCCCACTCATTGCTTTCCAAAACGCAGCGCGGACGCCGGCCCTGTCGGAACGAGCTCTCCCTGGAGGTGCATCGATCGTCAGGCCCATAGAGATTCCCCGGCGATCTGGGGCCAAAGATGTGAAGACGACGCCGGTGTAGACGTTGAACATCAACGATTCATGGCTATCGGCCGCCCCGTGGTACTTTCCTCCTCCCTTTTGAAGGATATCACCTAGTTTTGTTTTGCGCTGATACAAATCGCCCAAGTCATCTTGGACGAGTTGCACAGCCTTTCGCAACGGCGCCCTAAATCCGACGATGGGCAAACGACAAAATGTGCAGGTATAACACGCACGTGAGCTCCTCTCTCAGGAGACGGAATTGAATGTCTAACAAGCGTTGCATAGAATCGGGCGGGGCTGGATGTGGCGCATCAAACAAGCTTGCCGGCAAGAATGGTTGGATGCGACACATCAATTCCTGGTGGGTCGGAGCGACACGAATGTCGTAAATCTCTACAAAGTCATTGTCATGCCTGGGG
>JBBPTV010000778.1:0-15385 GCA_038094275.1 Tubosaeta brunneosetosa | reverse complement strand
ATCAATATGCATGCATACAGATGATGACCGACCACTGGCCGATGACCGCCCTCATATCAAGTCCAGTTTCAAGAAGAACCTGCAAAACGAGAACGACGGGGAAATGGATGCATTGCCGATTGTCGGAAAATCTGGGTTGCCCCCTATGGACGATATACAACCATCTGGTACAAAAACTACGGTGCACACCAGGGAAGCTCGCAAGGGAAGATCAGGGGAAAAGGTAGAAGATAAAGAGACGACGGCCGCGATTATCACTGGAGAAGGAAGAGTAACGCCGAAGAAGCCTGTGGGGGATGCGAAGACGAAGGGTAGAGCAAAGCCCAAGCAAACCACCACCGAACCCGCAGAACTTGATGACGAGCGACCTCTTCAACGTTCCTTTAAGCCTCAAAAACGGAAAAAAGAGGATGGCCATGATGACCGGCCCCGGAAAACTGTCAAATTCTCGGACACCAGGTGTGTCTTCTCGTACGCATTATGACGATGGATTTATATGAGGATCACGCCATCAGTCCTGCCCATGTATCGTCCCAAAATTTGAAGGAGAACCAGTCCGACAAACCGAAAACAGTTGCAAAGTCGAGGATCAAGGATGATCCGCATATATTACGCTTAAAATTGACTGCAAAGTTTCCTTCTCGCACCAAAGGAACGAAAGGTCCCCCGCGTGAGGTGCTTGAGCGGATCAAGGCGAGCGCGGGACGACATTTCCAATGCGCAGACAGCGATCCGGACGAATTAGATTGTTTCTCGTGAACATGGACCAGGGGTTGGACCCAAGTCATAGCATTGCTTGCCCCTCCTAGCTATCTGCGTCTGTCCCTTGTCGACTTGTTATATCACACTCACAAGCCACACACTATCACCATGCCTGTAACACTACAAGAGTCCCAGGCATAATGTACAGTGCAGCGACATTCATACGAGCACATGGCTGATTTGTACTGTAAGCATGGATTTGACCTGTCGCTGCTCGTTGTGGTCTGCAGCTAACCTCGATTGCTGAGACATCGAAGTCTACATAAAGCAAGAGATAATAGTCTGTGTAGTGATAGCCTTACAATAAATATTGGTGCTCCAAAGCGTCCTCGATCCTAAGCATGTACTTCGTTCAGTCCGCTTGCTACCCCGATCGCGTCTGGGTCCCATCCTAACTCCTCATTCCGATGTTTCAATCTCGGGTCGAGCGTCTGCTGTTGCTGAGGTGGCGTAATGGGCGTTACGCTCACCGAGGGGAGATGAGCGTGTGACGACACGCCTTCCATTGGAGAAGGACCGTGATCCGCTTCGTCGGATGAATGTTGCAGCGCGTCATCGCCAGGGCCGCAGTCGCGATCGCTGTCCTCGCTGTCAGAGTCGAGATCCATGGCTTGCTCGACCGACATGACCATTGCAACGTCTTCGCCGTCGCCGTCTCGATGTATATCCGGTGACGGCATAGATCCAGACGGGTCTTGCCTATCTTGGTCTAGGTCTCTGCGATGCGACGAGGGCTTTGATGGGCTCTGTCTCGACTTTGATTTATCGAGTTTACGGAGGACTTTGGCTATATACTCCTTGGCAAACTTTTTGATCTTGGCAGTTTTCTCGTCAGAGAGGGAGTCTAGGCGGCCCTCTTTGTAAGAAGACGACTTCTTCTCCTTTTCGGCAATGACATGAGTGAGCTACAATCGGAAAAATCGCGGAATCGTATGTGAGAGGAGAAGTAAGGGAGGAGACAGTAAAGCAACGTACTTCCTTGGCGTACTTTTTGAACACGTCATTGTCCATTTTCCTTGCATACTTGCTCATGCACTTGACCACGACGGCCCCTACAAGTTTTAGCAACCTCTTCTCCTTATTTGCCTCCCTCTCTTCCTTTGTCTGTGGCTTTTTCGGCACCTTGGACTTCTTCTTCGCCACTTCAGGGGGCTGGGCTGCTGCCGCTGCCGCTGCTGAGGCCAGCCGCGCAGCTTCAGCCTCGGCTGCGGCATTCGCGGCTGCGATTATACTAGCGATCTCTTTCTTTTTGGCCAGTGGATCAAATGGCTCCGACGGGAATATGAATTCCGGTATTGGTAGTGGGGGCAGAGACACTTCGGGTTGCGACACAGGCCGTGCTGCAGGCTTGAATTGAATTTCGTCGCCCTCCCAGCGCGTTTTCTTCAAAGGTCGATTGTCTTCCTGAGGCATAACAAGTGATGATGATTCGGGTGCCTCTTCCTCACCATTCTAGCATGCCCAACGGTAAGCAAGGATACTAACATCAAGAGGGCATGATCCTACTGCCTTGAGTCGCTTTGGTATACGGTAAGCAACCTCGAGAGAGTCCCAATATTCGAGAAGCTTTCATGGTGTTAGCATAAACGACTCCCGGAAGATGATACGAACAAACCTTGAGTGCTAGTGATTTCATGCTTTCGTTCTCCGACTCTGCGCAGACTTGCACTGGGATTCTAACTTTAGAATCGTCGACTTTGTTCCGCTGAATAAGTGGCCACTTGATCATGGCTTCAAGGGCCTTTGGGAATCGAACTCGAAATGAATACGAAGGCTAGATATCGTGAGAACGCACGAGAACAGTGACTTCAGCGTCCCTTGCATGATCTTGCAGGATATTCGTCATGAGACTAAACCCACGTAGTCGCATGATTTGACGTAAAGCCGCGTCATTCTCGGTGATCTTTGCGTCGTCCAGGCTAGTTAATTCAACCGAAATCGGGTACGAATAAGCTCGCTCACCTTGATTCGAGTGAGAAGCTTTGAGAGGACCTTCTTGCTTTGCGTCTGTCGAATAGCTTGTACGACCTTGGGGATGTCCTTCTCAACAAGAGGTTTCAGTTCGGGCTGTGGGAAAGCAACCGTAATGAAAATGGTGGAATTAATGATCAGGATGTGACCAAGTACCATGTAATCTTCATCAAGCTTTTTGCTTTTCCGCTTTTTATTCCCCTTGAGTCCCAGCTTCTCTACTTCGTCGGTGATTCCAAGAGCTGCAAGACCAAGATATGTTTGAGATTGTAAAGATGGTAACAAGAGACATACCGTCAAGATAGAGGTCATCCATGCCGCCTATATCCGTCTGAGTCTTGCCCCCAAGGAAGCCCACACAGTTTGGTTCTCCACAATAACAAGGTTGTGGTTCATGTCTGTTGTCTACAAGTCAGTCAGCCCTTGATATACTATTAGCAACATACCCGTATCGGTCCACGTTGTAGTTGAACGTCAGTTCTTCATCCTTCTTGATAGACCGACTTGCAAAGATACCCATTCGGACCCGCTCGCCTACCTGCCACTTGGCGACGTAACAATTTGGGCTGCAGCTGTGATTTGCGAATCGACCGATACCACCTCTCTTGGTCGCATCGATGTACTGGATTATAGGGAAGTATGTGTGAGAGATGCAAACAGGAATAATGAAAGACTCACTTCGTCTTTTTGCAGCATCATGAAGTAGAAGTGTTTGATCCCTTCGCCAGCATACTCTCGCATGCGTTTCATAAACGACGGGTGAGAGACTACATCACCAATATACTCGTAGATGAATGTATCCCTGTCATTTCCCATGTGGATCAGAAATTGTGTTTCGGTGATGGCATTGACATACTTTGACATATCAGAGGCAGCCCGTAGCCCATATCCTTTCTTTTCCGTCAAGACGATTTCAATGTTGGCATACTCCTTTCGTTGAAACCTAAGATGCAGCGGAGTAGAGAGGGCATGATGAGCGAGATCGAAACCGAGAGTTGCCAAGTGGTGCACCCACCGTTGGTTCTGACAATGAGCTCTACAACGACAATCGTCCGGTAGACACTCCACCTGCGTGAGTCGATTGATACAATCCGAGCCCTGCCCACACGCATCCAGCGGGTTGTCCACACCTGCAATGGAAAAAAGGCGCCAACCGCATCCGCATCGCCAATGAGAAATCAGTTACTACGTATTCAAGGCTACTGCTAAGAGGAGAGACCATAAAACTGACCATGCTCGTAGAAGCAATCGCATGTCATGCTCTCCAGAGCCTCTCGTGAACGCCCGAGTGTGTTGTATTGATAGTGGTTCTCGGGGAGCTCCAAAAAGGTCGCCCGTGCCTCCCCCTCCGCAAGGGGGAGGTTACCTATGAGCTGAGGTGCTGTACGTTTGGACTTCCCATTCGGAGGGGCTGGCGTGCTTGAATCTGACTTTGCTCGCTTGAGTGGAGGAGGAGGTGAGGGTTCTGTCTTGACGGATGGTGTTTCGGGTGGGGGTTTGGCATCATCAAAGTCTTCAAGCTTTGCTGAGCGGTCTACCGGGGATTTTTCAACTCCATGTTTGACATCTGAGGTTAGTATTGGTTGGATAGATGGACTCTGACGTTGAGAGGGAGGTTCAAACATGGCGACGGAGAGACGAATGCACAGTGCAAAGCGCGTTGGGACAACGACGAAATGAGTAAATGATACAGCAACTAGCGCAACGTCGGGCACGACAGCAACGCTGTGGGTGGTGTCAGTGAGAGATAGCCCAGTATAATGAAGGTACAGACCTTGTCTTTACGTGGCGCGGCTCTGAGTTGGAGGGGTCCACAGTGGGCCGTGCAAAGTCTAGCGGAAACGTCAACCAAACGACGCAATGGCGACCGATTCGACTTCAAAAAAGCGAAAGCGCAACGACAACGAGGCCAGGATCTCGTTCGCGTTGTCCAACCAGCCAAAATCACAGCTGGGCCCTGTCCTTGGTGAGTAACCGGTAAACTTGTTCGTGGTTGTGCACGATTAACCTGTCCATCCCCATCACAGTCAATTTTCCTGCTATCGAACCACCCAAGGCCACCCCGTTCAACTGTTATCAGACCGAAAAGTCTGCTGTGGACGAGGACACCCAGTTTGCAGAACTCCCCACCTTGATTGCCGGGGAAACCGATGCCGTCGACTTTTTCTCCTCGATGGAAAGTCGACATGTATCCACTGGATCTCGGTGCGTCGCAAATCGTCTGTGCTATATTCTCGTTCACCCACCCGCGTTCAGGTATTTCGTCGCGGTGCACAACAAGCGAACAAAGATAACGACCATCCGCGAGGCACCTCTTCATATCCTGACACACCAGGTCAAGGCTTTCAAGTCCTTAAAGCCCGCACCAGTTTCCACTCTCCAACGGCTTGAAGCGCGTGCTGCTCTTGGCGAGTCC
The DNA here is from genome assembly GCA_038094275.1 of Tubosaeta brunneosetosa. Classification (NCBI taxonomy): domain Eukaryota; kingdom Fungi; phylum Basidiomycota; class Agaricomycetes; order Boletales; family Boletaceae; genus Tubosaeta; species Tubosaeta brunneosetosa. The sequence goes on along the minus strand of JBBPTV010000778.1, from coordinate 10,236 downwards.
TTTGGTACCAAAAAGGCCAAGCAGGCCATCAAGGCCCAAGAACGAAATAAAGTGGATGTGTCTGCAATGGAAACTGTCGCAGATCACCTGCATAAGAGTATCCAGCGGAATACGCAGACTTTGCCTTCAAACGGTACGTCACTAACAATTATCTTGCATGATTTGAGGTAATCGAGACACGATAGAGGAGTTGCAAGCAACGGTTGATGGTACACGCCTAGTACCTCGATACAACCCAGATGCAGAGACCCCTTCCGAAATTTATCCCTTGCACAATGTGATTCCCGAGGTAGAATGGAAAGCCCTGTCCCCCTCGGCGATTATTCGGGCTGGTTCGGGCAACGAACGAAGAGCTCTCTTTTCATATCAACGGTCCAACTGGATAAATCAGCATGTAAATCTTGTTTGTTCTTCCCCTTCTCCCAGCAAAAACCATATGTAAGTTGGCCCTGCTCAAGTTAGGCAGGCTGATATTTTCCGTGCCATGATTAGCAAGATCTTGATGTACATCTCCATTATGATGTCCTTTCGAAACCTGACAATCCGTAAATTCGATAAATCAGCCATTTACGACAAACTCTCCGCTGCTCCATCTATTATAATTGATGGTCTTCTGTCTAGATTCACAGAAACCCCAAGAGGATCTACAGAGTTAGTACTCTTCTTGGTTCGGACAGGACACCTCAACTTACCGACATTCACCATGTAGACCACAGTCGACCTCTCAGACTGAGACGCTGTTGCTCACGCATCTGTTCGCTCTATGTCTTCGCGTTGACGACTATGCGACGGACACAACGCTTATTGCAAATGATCTGAGCCAGAAAGTTCCTACGTGCGTCACCACTTTGTTTTGGCAAATCCCGCTGAACGACAGACATTCCGCCGTTAGGATCAACTCACTATTCAAGTCATTAGGCTGTAAAATCAGCAAGTTGACTGTGCACGATCTTAAGCGACTTGGCCTTCCCGATGCTGCCGGAGTGACGAAAAGAGCGGTTCTGAACACACCACTGGAGTTCCCAAAACCGAGGGTTAAGAAGCGTGCGTGATGTACTGCCATTAGTATGGTATCTCTGGCAAACACATATCCTACCTAAATAAAAGTACGACCCGAATACACGCGCCACGGTGTATTATTCAATCATTGCTCATCACTTCAATATCCGAATAGGCATCGATATGGGTGACCGGCGATGAAGGCTTCGTTCTGTGCATGATATTTGTGAGCCAATCGGTTTATCAAGACTACGCACGCAGGGCTTACCAGGAGCGCCCCTCCGACACGACAGCTGTCGGCCGGCCTCTCCCGGCCAGTTAGTTCTTCGATATCAATTCCAAGGAAATTTGTGGTAAATATTGTAAATGCTAATACAACAGCACCGAGACAACTTTGTGACAATCGTACTAATCTTCTCCTACTCACTCCTCAATGGGCTTGACAAACCTGAACAGCTGGGCAGGTAAGAAGCGTGGGGGTGTGGAAAAAGTAGATAAGATGGTCTCAATCTTAATCTGTGATAACATTAGATGACACACTGCAATGTCAGAGAAGAGACAATTACGTCAGGATCGGCACCGGTACCGAACTCAGTCACGACTGTCCATCCCTTGTTCAAGTCGTCATCCGGTGAAATGCTGAAATCAAATTGTTTATCGCACGCTCTTCAATTAAAGGGACCCACGCACGTGTACGCGTCCTCAGCTGCTCTGTAGATGACACGCCATTTCACGTCCTTCCCCACGTCGGTGGCCGCAGTGACCCTGTTGTCTTCCACGGTCGTGTAGCTATATGCATCTTTAACAGCGAACCGGAAAACGAGGTTCCCATCCTGCTGCGTGAGTTCCCACTTCAGTCGAGTGAGCCTTGCAGTCGGAATGAAAACTACAAGTGTCATACGATGTGTACAGACCCGTTGAGGCGCACAGTCTGGAACGCGAGCTTGTCCGGGGTGACCCCGACGGCGGAGTTCTTGTCTGCGACGAGGGAGACGACTTTGTAGACTCCCGTTTCAGGAGCAGACATTGATGCGTAAGATGAGGTGAAAATGTGAGATGAGGAATAACTTGAGAACCATGCTTCATTTAATAGCCAACGAGTGGGACCCCCGAGAAACAGGTATGTCAGGCCACATAGTCACATTAAAACCAGGACAGCGGTTTAGAAGGCTGTACGTCTGAGTTCTCATCCCCAGTTCCTGGTAGAGTTCTCAAGAGATTTGATATCAGCGTCACTGTGGCGAAAAGTATAATTGATAACAATGAATATTCACACCCGCGACCTATCGCGTTGGATACTAAGGAAGAACACGGATAAACCACTCACAATATCTATAGGGCTCACAGCGGGTGTCTCTTGCATGCGCCGTGTGCCATGCAAGGCCCTCATCGTGTGCAGCTTGGTATGAAGCTAATTATATTGATATCGCACGTGTTACCCCTTGATAGTTGCGCAGTCTGGGAAATCTCTCGAGCGCAGGTGGGACGGATGCCCTAGCTGATCGCATCGTTTGATGCGCATGGAGTGATTGCGCATCTTAATGTCAAAACGGTCTGACATTCCTTGAAGCGATAAATTCTCTCGTGTCTACAACGCAGGTCCGCGGAGAGATACTTGGCCTTTCCATGTTTGTGAGCGAGTACTGCTTGACTCACCTACCTCAGGCCCCAACCTCGTTGCGTCCTTTGTCTCGATTTTTGATACTCCGGATGAGAGAGTAGATACTATTTGCTAGGCCTCAAGCGGTGTAGAAACGATACATCCAACCAGACTGTGAACAGAAGGTCACAAAGACCACGTAGGGTCGGCTCGTACTATTAAGCATCTTCAGTGCCGTCATCATAAGAGCCTTTTCAACTCACTGTGTAACAAATGTGGGAGCAGTAAAGAACGGCGTGTGTTACGTCCGACACGCGTCACGTCTCGGAGCTCGACGCACTGATCTGAGTGGAGCACCGCATGGACTCCCGAGTCCCCCCTGCAACTATCGGACCAGGTTATCTGGGAGATGTAGCTTGTTGGGTTTCTCGGGCTCAAACTTCAATCGTATTAACGGAGCAAAAGTGCTAGTCACGAACACCGCCCCGGTTCAACGTTATCTCTATGAATAGCCTTTACCCCACTCAGTTCTGTCACTGTATTGAAACGGATTCTGCATGCGTGATTGCAGTTGGTCATCGATTTCGTACATTGAATGATTCATATTCGCCAAAACACTAATCCGACATAGCACAACACCATCAAGACACATCTTTGCACCACCGTAGAATCTTTTCCTGTTTACTCCTAGACCTCGACAAAGCAGAACAGCTGAGTTGGTAAGAAGAGTGGGGGGTCGGAGCGGGTGGATATGATAGGCTCGACCCTAATCTGCGATAGCAATTCATAATAAGTAGGCTTCAACATCAGACGAAATAAAGCTATTTACATCAGGATCGACGCTGAAGTCAGGAAGGACAGTCCATCCCTTTTCCAAGTCATCCTCCGGCGAGATGCTGAGAAAGAATTTTTTACCAAACGCTCAGGAAGGAAGGTCCCACTCACGTGTATGCTTTCTCCACTTCTCTGTAGATGAGGTTCCATTTCTTGTCCTGGTCTTCGTGGATGGTAGCAGTCACCTTGTTGTCTTGCACAGTTGTGAAGCCATATGCGTCTTTAATGGCGAACCGGAAGACAAAGTAGCCAGCCTGTTGCCTGAGATCCCACTTCAACGGAGAGTGAGCCTTGGTTCCGGAAATAGAAGCTAAATGTGCCATACGATATAGACAGGCTCGTTGAGGCGTACGGTCTGGGAGGCGGGCCTTTTATCAGTGACGCCAGCGGCAGGGTTCAGTTCGTCCCCAACAAGTGAGACAATTTTGAAGGTTCCCGTCTTAGGTACAGACATTGATGCGATGAATGGGGTGGGGGGGATGGGGACTGGCTTGCGAAGCATCCTCCATTTAATACCTTTCGAAAGGGAACCCGTGAAACCCTAGTTCGCATCTGACCGATTCCCGGTGAAGCGTTCTGCGGTTTAATACATTGCGGTCTTTGCCACTGGCCGGGGGACAGGTCAAACAGTCACATAATTCCGAAGGCTGTACGTCTGGACCCTCGTTCTGCAGTAGAGTTCGCAAGAGAATCTCTGTATGTGGGTTTCATATCAGCATCATTGGGCGCAAAGAACAACTAAAGAATCTTCATACCCACGGCCCGTCGCATTGCATGTCAGGCAATAGCAGGAGTACAATGCGTACAATCTTATGGCGCCGCAAGGAGTCACGTTGCATGCCCCGTGTCTTGCATGTCTCGACTTTTATGTAAGGCTCGAGTATTCAAGTCCTGAGTTCGCTCGGTGTGGTATGACCGTAGGAGATTGATCATCAGAGGCCCATTGATGTCACACGGATGCCCCTTGATTGTCCAGTTTGGGAACCTCTCCAAAGGCAAGTGGTTCCACTTGGCTGCATCATTCAATGGTGAACGTGCAGTATTCGAGCGGTTCCATGTTGGCAGTTCTCCGAGCCATAAATTCTCTTCCAGTGGCGAAGCGGAGGTCATGATATGAGGACTGGCTAGAATCCTGGTCTCCCGGTCAGTCGGTCAGTCGGTCGGCGCAGAAGGTAGATATGAATTTTCTTGCCCATATATGTCAGGACCTGTCCGACGTATCGCCAGAGGGTTTACGCCATCTCTTCCTTCATCCCTGGAATAGAAAATTCCAACTCGTATTTGATACTCCGGATAAGAGGACATGTACGTACCCACCTTGAAGTCGAGTGGTGGAGATAGATCGAATCAGATTTGGAACAGATGACTTAGTGGGTGTGCTTCTGGACGTTGCCATCCACACATGACCTGACACGGCGACCAAAATGTCTAGAAGTACTTTTCATGGAGGTCAGCTCACATCACGTCTCCAGAGTTGCCACTATATTGGCATGGCCCCTACGGTGTTTCTATCCCATTGAAGACGGCAACGCATAATAGACGGAGGGTACCCTCACCGCCGATACACAACGCACTCGAATATGTCATGACAAACAAATTGAGCAAGGAGTCCAACAATCCTGGAGATAGGCCACGGCAAGATATCTGGCGCTCTCCCCCAACGTCGCGTCTCCGTCGATGGAGTTGCCGCGATATACCAACCGATTAAGGGCACCAAGAAACGACACCACATATAAAAATCTGGCAGTGTCCCTGAAGGAAACCTGTTTTGAGAATGCCCTGGTTCGGGCATGGTAGGCCAATCTGGTGACCAGACCGATATAGTGGTGCCTCCTCGGCGCCCGGCAGTCGCGAGTAATGGTATTTTGACTTAGTTTTCTACCCTGGCATTTGTCATGGGTACGTGAACATTGAACACACTGATTTACGACACTCAGCTGTGAATCCACTCAAGTTCTGGTCTAGTTCGAGCCGGTGCCAACGTCGTCACTTCTGCTGATGGCCTATTTTATCATGTTCGTGCTCTGGTGTTCTCGGTCTAACGACTTTCACTGAGACTGGCACCTCGTGCAATACTATATGGCCAAACACGAAACATTCTTACTTCGTCAAGCCATGCAACCTCCACAAAGTAGCAGGACTCGTCTATGATTGATTCTAGCTACGGTCGTAACAAAGGTATGCCACTCAACGTGATAAACGGGGACTCAGAGCCCAAGCTCGTCAGCATACGGCAACGCCTTCGCATCTCCGACAACAACAAATGTCGGTGTCGCTGTGATAAGCTCGGAGACAGCCTGTAGAGTGAAATGCGAGATTAATTAACTGGCGGAGATATATTCGTTTCAAATCGCTTGCCTTGGAGATGGCAGCCGCATCGACCTTGTCTAACGCAGCCAATGTATTCTCAATAGAAGCGTTGGCATTCGAGAAAATCTGGGAACAAACAGTGCGCTCAATTTCGATAGCAGAGGGAAATCTTGAAATAATCTACCTTCGCGCCAATCGCTTCCAAGATACCATCTCTACCTTCAACGGAGGCAGCAGCACCAAATTTGGCCCTTGAAACAGCGGTCTTGAGCTCGTCTGCGCTCAGAGGTTTCTTGAGTTTTTCAACGACAGCTCTAGCAGCCTCAGTAACACTCTTCGTATCGAGACCCTGAACCAAAACGCCGGTCAAGAGTGCATCAGAATAAGGAAGGTGGACCGAGGTAACAGTCGCAGCCGGCCGAGGTACAGAAGACCACTTGAGAGACTGGGTCGGCGCGAGGTGTGCATTGAGGATAGAAAGCACCGGTGAAGGTGTAGTGCAGCCAAATCCAATGAACACGGTCTGAGGACCCTCATGCGAGTTGATTCGCGTGGCACCCCCAAAGTATTTTGAGGACGTGCCAGTGATGAGGGAGCCCGTGGGTAGAGCCGCATCCGCAAGAGCCTTGTCAACGAGTTCTGCAAGACGTGCAGAATCGATGCCGGTGCCAACCACGGCAATATTGCCGGAAGTGAAGGCATCTTTTGCAAAGGACTTTACCGACTCGAGGGACACGGGTTTATGTGGGTCGGCAAAGAGGGATGCACCGAGACCTGTGCGGAAGGCAAGAGCATGTGCGGCTTCAAGGGCGACGGTACTCGGTGATTGAATGGCCGCAGTAGACTCATCACGGACGACAGGAAGGACATATTCAGTGAATTCATGCGGAAGGAATTTGGGGGTGGTGAGGATGGATGCTAGCACGGAAGTAAAGAATGACCTGAAAATGGCTATGAACACTCTGAAAGACAGTGAAATGGGCACTAACTCGTCACCACGAAGAAACTCGGAAGTAAACGCGAGATACTCGCGCGATAGGTAGGCAGAGAGAACACCACCATAGAGTTCGCTCTCGCGTACGGTACCGAGCGTCGACCGCTTTGCAGTGCTCTAGAAGAATTTTTTCGTTGAGAACACCGGGGAGTGAAGAGAGCTGAGCAAACCTTGAAAGCAAAGTTTTTCAAGGCGTGTGCGACACCTGGACTTGGCTCATGCCGACTGCCGGCTTTGACGAGAAAAGTGATGGCGGCTGTTGGCTGGCCATTGTCAATGGCTGCGACTTTGATACCTGCAGTCTTGGAGTCGATGACGGTGGCGAATGAGCGCGCCAGACGTTTGGCGGTCGACGCCCGAGATGCTAACATGGCCAATATTGAAGAGTTAACTTAAGACAAGCGGGGTTGGCGTGCGGTCAGTTCCGTGTTACTCCGACTCTACTGACCTCGACTATCTAACCTATCAAGAAGCTTCGATCTTACCGCCTCACTCTTCCCTTGGCTGATTGTGTCTAACTTCATGGACCCGTTCCTCTCAAGGAAGGTCAATCGCTCTCGCTACAACAATCATGACTGATTCGAAACTCGAGATTGCGAGGAAACTCGGTATCTGGCACTTTATCGATTACAGCTCAAATTTAAACTGGGCAGAGGATGTCCCGAGGACCATGAGTTATCGTTCCTCGGTGGTATGTCAGGTAATAGGACCGCCTCACTCGCCAAGACCGAGGGCAGAGGTTTGACCATGTCATCAAGGTGAGGAGACTACTAGGTGGAGATTAAGCCAGTGTTGGCGGAACCGATACAATTCTAAAGTGCATCAAAACCGTCAAGTACACCGGACATGTTTCCATCGTCGGTTCTGTGCCCATTGCATTCTTTCAAAGCCACTTGGTTGCATCTGTGTAGAGCGACAAGGGAATACCAATCAGCTATGTCCTTATCTCTATTCGCATGGGCCTCGATCAGGTGTTCATGGTGGACGGTCGTGGAGAGAGCAGTGCCCGTTCTTGTCGACGTGAATTTCTACATTACACAAGTGCGTACGGGCAATAGACGAAGTTTGAAGGTGGCACAAGAGCTTGGCTGTGAGGACTATCCAAATGTCTAGATAAACAATCTTCTCGAAGCACGCAATGGGCCGACACACAGCAATTTCACGAACGATGGCGAGGTTGTCTCACATACGCTAGTAATTGGCGATGCATGGCGAAGAGAGAGTGAACATCGTCGGGAGAGGTGACACGACGTGAGACTTCAGAAGATCTAAGGCCCGTTCAAGGCTGTCCATTTCGTTGCTCTACCTCAACGAGCTAGCTTGGTAGTTGATTTTGGGTTTGAGCCTAGACATCTGAGTTGAATGTCAAACGTTGCACTGTGGGAAGTAAAATAAATTATCATCAGTGCCAATGTAAATGATGTTTTGAAAAGCACTGTCAGTGGCTAATGATCACCTGGTCAGTTCTATTCAGTGACACATTTCTGTCACTGATAATCACTGGGGCCACTGCAGGCAATGATTTCCATTTCCATCATGATTGACATGGTTTAGCTATGACTTCAACTGTTGCTTAAATTTGTGTGATTAAGAATCCCATCAATAGTGCTGCATAAATTGAGGATGTCAATGAATCAGTGATACACATGTAGTTGTAAGTAGCCATGTTGCTAGACAATTTACAGTCCTATGGACTACTGGTTCTGTGTGCATTAATGGCTGCCATGAAGTCATGAATTCAATCCTTGCTTGATGCATAAAAGAATGGTGATATAATATGGTGATTTTTTTAGTTCTCATCCATTGGGCACATACTGCTACAACTGTCACTGATGTTGAGTGCCCATAACTGATTTTCAGTCAATGGTGCTATTGATCAACAATGACTTGGCCAATTATAATTATCTGCCTGGACTTCCCACAGTGTTCACTCTCATTGGCTGAGTTCAAGCATGTGTGTCCCTGCTCACATGACACCTCTCTGACCTTCACCTGACACTTCTGAAACACGCACGTCCAGGCACCACAACACTTAAACTACACCTCAGTTGAGCTCGATTGCTGCAGGAGGCCAACTATGACATCTCGTCCACCCACTGCCTCCACTCCTTCAATTCGTGGACACCGCATGCGCTTTTTGCTCTCGCCTCACGCACATTTTATCTTGTCTGTATTTTCTCCCTGTCTCACCACTCCCCTTGCTTGCCTGGCACCTCATCCCCTTTTCTGTTCATTCCATCTATTACTCGACAGCCTGCACGGCAATGTATGCTCAATACAACTCATACTCGAACAAGCTTGAGTGTTGACTGAGTGCTCAATAAAATGGTTTTCCCTTGTCAAAGCAGCTACGTGTCACCGTGTGCAGTTGGCATTGACTTCCACCCATGCACCTTCGAGTATTGTGTGATAAGAGCCAAAAGAGGGCTAGTGTCTGTCGAACACCCAGCCGGACTTTGCCGTGACCTCGTTGATGCCCTTCCCTTATCATTGTCTTTGATCTCTGCCATTGATTACCTTCTCGCCTGCTCTACAGCCCATGTCGGGACCTTGATTTGCATTGCTCATTGTTGACAGTTGTTGATGCAAATACCCTTCTAGCTTTCGGTTTTGTTCTCACATGAGCGCACACATAGCGTCTTCTGCCTATCGTCTAAACATTTTTGGCATGTCTCTTGCTTCATTGTAGCTAGCCTCCCAAGACAGGCTGTGTAGCCCACCGCAACTGCCTGTGGAATCCTCATCATCCAAATCTTTCCACTCTTTCCCTCACATCCCCTCCATGTTTCTGGTTTTAAATCTGTCCCCGTACACTAGCCTCCATTCTCGAATTTTGCACCTATTTGTGTCTCCGCTATTCAATTCCATTCTGTGTGAGTCACATCATTCCTGACTTTGCACTAATCTCTTATCTGTGCCTTGTTAGTTTGACCACTGCCTGCTGTCACCTCCATATTTCTGCTCCCACTCCATCACTCTTGATTCCTGTGCCTATTTAACTCTGGTTCTGTTACTTGTGAGTTGTATATATGACCATAGTACCATTTCTAATTCCCTTCTGATTTCAGGCATAGCTGATTGTTTATTTTGTCTGTTCAGCACCCTCACTTACACTCCCAACATTTTTCTGCTCCCCTGACTTGTCCAAATTCTCATTCCTTCAGCTTCTTGACTCAAACTTGTTGCTGTTTAATTGCCAGTTGACTCACTCACTCTGAGACCTTTCCAAATCTTGTCTTCTTACCCAAGTACATGCCTTTGATGGATCAGAAAAACCCTGAAAATATTACTGTTCAAATCACAGGCATGTTTATGTTCTCTAATGAGTTTAGTTATACTCACCTCTCTTATCCAGTTGGTCACTTGTCCCTATCATCCCCACTCCAAAAACAGAATATCTGTGTCACTGTTTGTGTGGATAGGGTATCTAAAATCACATGCCCTGGAAAACTGTCAGATGATGGCCTAATGGTAACATGGGATCATCCATTTCTCTTGT
>JBBPTV010000777.1:0-15387 GCA_038094275.1 Tubosaeta brunneosetosa | reverse complement strand
ACTATTTAATTCTTTTCGATTCCTCCCCCTCACCTCAGTTGTGCTCTGTACTTGCAGCACAGTCTGAGGTGAGACCTCTTCTGATCATTTTGATACCTTGTATTTACCCTACCTTAGTTGGGCAATCGCTGCCCTTATTTAGGTGAATATGAGTTGTGCTCTGTACTTGCAGCACAGTCTGAGTTGGGCAATCGCTGCCCTTATTTAGATTTTTAACACCGACCTCTTTCGGACTTACTTATACCTATTATAGTATAGTCATACCTCATGTCAATCGCTTGGTGGTGCTCCTACTCCCTCCGAACACACGCTGCTGCGCCCTTTGTTAATCCCTAAAGCAGCATGCCTAGTTTCGCCTATCCCGTTCTGGACCTTTCCGGAGTTTAGTGAGCACGTATTCTCATCACTATTTAACCCTTCCGATTCCTTCATCTCACCTCAGTTGTGCTCAGTACTTGCAGCGCATTCTGAGTTGGGCATTGCTGCCCCTATTTAGTACTTTAACATATATAAACGATTCTATTGTGAGAAGATAGAATGTAAAGGAACATCATGGAATATGGGAACACTAAGCCATCATGAGAGAGATGACTGTGGAGGTTATCGTCCAATAGAATCAGAGAGAGCAAGAGAGAAAGATAAGACTCACTTGAGACATCCCAATGACAAAGAGGTAATGTTCATAAGCATAGCGAAACATAAGAGGAAGAACTGCGACAGGATGAAGAACACGAAATAAGAGGATAGAATAGTAAAGGAAGAAAATTGTAACACTGGCTATTAAGTGAGGCCATCATTGAGTGGTTAGAGGAAGAATTACTGTGACTAGTTTACAACCCTTGACATCTCTGCCAATTGGGCCTAATGGATCTGACTGTGGGTCCCAAATATTCTTGCTGAAACCATCAGACAGATCCACCACCAGCACCTGTTGTAGGAGGATCAGCCTAGCAATGTAACTTGATACAGATGTTGGCACATATAGTATGGTTCATGATTTCTCTATTTCCATGGTCATCAAGTTCTGGAGATGATACTATCAATATTGAATTAGAGTACTTATTGTATTTGGGCTGTGGCCTAATGGCATGCAACTTCACCAACTAGGGCTTGTCTGGAGTCAGTGTCAGTCCAAAATGGCTGAGTTTTGGAGGAGAAAGTATACCATCTCAAATACCAGGTGGTCTGTATTGTTTGGGTGTGGGGGTTTATTAAGGTCCCATTCAATTTGATCCTTCTCATTGAGAACACCTTTTTCCTGTTCCTGCCAGACATCTGAGCCACATTAGAACATTTACAAAAATCTTCTCAGACTCCAATGTAGCTTAAGTAAGATTATTACACTCATCTGACAGCTCATCTGGCTCAGCATTTGGGAAAAGCACTGAAAGGCAGGAAAAGATTTTCATAAAAGTTCTGATATGTGAGCTGTTTCATTGATAACCTGCTATTTCTTGCCAACTTCCAATCTTTGCTCTCACAGCACAGCTGATGACTTCATCTTCTTCCTATAATGTATGACTCAGTCACATATGAGAAAATTCTGTCCATGCTTGCTGCAATTGCTGCCTTCCACCATGATCTGGAGGTCATGGGAAGTAAATATATGTTTCCTCTCTGACCTATAATGTATCAAAGGACATAAAGTGAAAAAAGCAAACTATTCATTTGCCATGGCATTCCTATGAGGGTGCTAATGAAAGGCCCACCTCATAGAAAGTGTGCCAGTAATCTTGGTAGAGTGCCATAGGTGATTATGGGGTCAGGAGGAGATTGTACAATAATATCATGAGATGTTATCTAGGTGACTTGAATTCTTTACATGTAATGGATATATATTATGGCTATCTGGGACTGCATTTACTAATCCATATCTTCAAAGGATAAAAAATGCGATTATGTTTTCAGTTTCCCTCCTATTTTATAAATACACTATTGAAGCACATTCAGAGTGCCTTTAAGCATCCAAATACATTGTTATGCATACATACATGGAATATATTTACATTAGACATGTATAGGGTCAAGAGATAAAGTGTGGTGCAGCAGAAAACATATGTAATGAAGATCTTATTTTAGGAATAATATCTGGTGGGAGTAGTGGCCACATTTGGATGATTATGTAACAGCAGAAGCAGACACTATGTCAATATGCATGGAAATAACATTATTCTTGCCAAGATTCATCAGAATCTTCTGTGCCTGAAGATCAGATTTGCATAGATTGTAGATCATTTAATTATGATATTTATCTAATCTGATCTGAGATAATCTAAGACTGTGATAAGAATTTCCAGTGAGATCTACTTGATTATCTTCTGTGCCTAAAGATCAGATTTATATATTTGTAGATCATTTGATTATGATGTTCATCTTATCTAATCTAATCCAGGACTATATTGGGAATTCCCATAATGATTGTGGGCTTGCCTAGAATTACATTTGCTAAATCTATGAATTTCCATAGGCATGCCCAAGATAATATTTGCTATACTTGAGAATTTCCATACATAATAGATATTTCTGGATATTGTATACTTATACTAGTTTTTATATATTCTTGATGATTCTCACTTGCTATTTCAAATTTGATATTGTTATGATATGAGAATTTCTAATATTAATAAATATTGAATGCTATTTCCACAATTAAATAGATAGCTTGGGCAAATCTAAATGTTTGTGAAGCAAATTGGCTATATCATCTCTATATTGGGTTACAACAATTTGCTAAGTTAGAGTGGTTACCTGAAGTAGTCAATGTTCTATGATAAAGGACCCCTGACACTCTTGTTGTATTGGGCAGTAGCTGGGAATCCCCAAAGGCATATTTTGGGTGGGATATGAAAAATTAGCCTAGCCAAAGGACAGATACTCTAGGCATAACCACATAATAGCTAGCAAAATGGCTCAACCTTTTATTATACTATGTTAGGGCAATTAGCTAGGAAAAAGTTGTTATCTGAGGTGCCTACACTGTATTTCCCTATAACATTTATAATCATGATATTCACTCTGACATGGCTATGTATATAGTCCCTGGCAGTGTTTATAGTGTAGATCATATTAGTCATTTTTGTTAAATGGATAATACTGTATATCTCAAGTTGACACCAGTAGATCATAAGTACCTCCATATGATACTGCCTAATAGACATGATGTTTATGGTCACTTGTATCATGCTAACACACATTATCAAACATTATCATTAACATCATTGAATTTTAAAAGTGAGAGCAAATCTCAAATAATAATCTAATTCAAGTCATCCATTACAATCTAAAGCAAGCCATAACATCAAATTTATTTACTATAGTTACTGTAATTACAATACCCTACTATACCTACCAAGTATGCTACTCAACTAGACTACCATAGTACTTAAAATGCAAAAAAAGCAAAATCTGAAGTGAAGAAAACACTTACCAAGTGTTTTACACAAGTCTGGACTTACCTTAGTCCAACTCTAGCCTTGAGTCAAGAGTAAAGAAGGCTGAGTTTAAGAAAGCTGGGGTTTAAATACTAGATACTGTACAGTTATGACTAATTAGTTCCCATGCCTCCAGCTATTTTTGCCTAATGTTATTAGATTTTGATGATATGAATAGATAGTATATTATAATCATAGTGGCATCAATTTGAGTATTAGATCATCATTGAATATCATTGAATATCATAAGATATCAGATCAATATTGACATGATCAACTAATAATCACCATGATTATTATATGAGCATCAATGATAAGCAGATGATATACATGGTCAGATTTATTCAGCATAGTGGTGCAAATGGTCATGCAGATATGCTGCCCATACAAAATTACAACTGACTGTTGTCTGTGGTTCTGAGTCCTGATGACAAACAATTAGCACCAAGAATGTCAGTATACACTGTGTGGATATAGCTTGCCTGGGTAGACATGTCTATAGCCTATCAATTGGCATGTTAGCATAGTGGCACAAATGGCCAGGCAGATGTACTACCCATAAAAATCACAACTGACCTTTGTCTGTGGTTCCAAGTTCTGATGACCAAGAATGTCAGCATACACTGTGTGGACATGGCTTGCCTGGGTGGATGTGTCTGTTGCCTATCAATTTACATGTTAGCATAGTAGCACAGATGGTTGGGCAGTTGTGCTGCCTATAGAAATCATAACTATCCATTGTCTGCAATTCCTGACTGTTTTCTATGATTTCAAATCCTGATGATGGACTATTGGCATCAATTACATCAGAACAAATTGCACAAACATCACTTGCCTTTAACAACATGGGCAGACCAGACTTTTCTCTAGATTTTCACTTAATAATCACCAAGCAAATTTATAACAAAAGAGTAGAAAAACTTTCATGCCAAAAAATCAGGCAATCCAGCAAACAACTACCATTCTGACTTTTCTTCTCTGAACAACAAACAGAATATGGCCCTCTGTCAAACCTTGGCTACCCTGTAGAATTTTGAACTATTACTTTTGAAATAGAAGACCAGAATGGAAAAATGAAGCAATGGCTATGAAGAAATATGACAACCCTGGTGTGCCCAAGGTCCCCCCACCTTTTCTCCTGCCCAAGATTCCTGCAGCAAAAGACTGGCCACCAACTACCCTACCATTCCTCACTACTCTTCCAAAAAATTCCCACACTTGTCTAGAACTTTGGAGTATTTTTGAAATAAAGGGCCAGAATGGAAAGATGGAGTGATGGTTACTTGAGAGAAGAGAATGGTGGTAATGAGAAGCACATGATGGAGATACAACAAACAAACACAAACAAATAAACAAGGGCAGAAAAAAACTAACTAAAAAAGCTATGCTCTAGCTATCCATACTTGACAAACTATATTCAGCCAAAAACAAGACCAAACAACCCTTTATAGACCAACATCTTCTCAAACAAAAACTGAGAAGAGGATGGTGGCAATGAGAAGAACATGAATAGGTCATGCTGCAAACAAATACAAACAAACTCAAAGAAACCATAGACTACACTTTCTCCCTCCACATGCCCAGAACTGACCCCCACCCCATTGCTTGACACTGCCTCCCCCAAAAGACAAACAAACACAAGGCTGACATTTTGCCCTTATGACAACCAACATCTAAAAGAACCACTTTTTAAAGAAAAGGTAACTATTAAAAACTACCCTTTCATCCCAAAACAGACTAGAACAAAAAGTGTAGCTTAACCATACACTATCACAATCCAGTTACAAAAAAACTGTTAAAATGTCTAATTGAGATAGGCCTCAAAAAATTGTTTGAAGAAACCAATGCCATTACCAACCTGGCTTTTAAAAAAGAGATCATTTTTCTAATCTCCACTTCTCAACAATAACTTATAGGCAATATCTTTAGTAGTCAAAATGAACTAGAACACCTCTTTCTGTCTCCAGGTTAATACAAGGCAATGGCCTCTGCTATTCTCTTTTCACTTTTATAGAAAAAAATCACCAAGGCAGCTAACTACCTTCTATCAACCATTTCCATGGAAAGATTAGGGTAGAAGGCTAAATAAAAGGTTTAACCTGATAGACAGGTCAAAAAGGTGAACAAACTTATTCCTTCAGATGTTGCTGATCTGAAATCAAAGATTTTTTGTTCATTGCAAACAAAAACTTCAATAGTCAAGTGTGAAATGCTTACCCAAGTGACTCCTTTCATTTTTAGAGGCCTCAAAGGGCTTTGGCCACCACACCATTTTTGAATTGAGCCTCTGTGAGCTTTATGTGGGGCCAAATAGTTGACACTTCCTTAGAATGTGAAAAGGTGTCAAAGAAATTCACTAGAAGGGCCTGCTGGAAGGGCCTGCTTTGATTCCTCAAGCACAGTATTAGGAACCTGTTGTAAGTCAATCTTGTTTTGACTCCATCAGCTGAAGTATTATTCTGGCAGAGCTATATGATACCTGAGGGGTTTGGAAGTTACCCATCCCATGTAGGTTCTCTTCCTTTATTAAGGCTACTGCTTATAATATTATTCTAGGCACATATATCTTAAGTATAGTATCAGTCCATACACTTCCTCATGCTAACAGAAAAAACATAGCTGTAGGCCTTTATCATAATATAAGAATAGTATGGGATTTTTTATAAAATTTTGCTTATATTTAATAGGCTTAAAATCCTTCAACTCTGAACAAAAGACCTTGCTTGCAATCTAGAAGCTAGATCTTATTTTTGAAGATGCAAGTAGATGTGCTTCTTTTGTATATCATTAGTGCATACCAGAT
Organism: Tubosaeta brunneosetosa; assembly: GCA_038094275.1. NCBI lineage: Eukaryota > Fungi > Basidiomycota > Agaricomycetes > Boletales > Boletaceae > Tubosaeta > Tubosaeta brunneosetosa. The sequence continues at coordinate 9,153 of JBBPTV010000777.1, read as the reverse complement.
GAAGATCTTGATACAAGCAGTTAACCATGCTGTAGCTCTGTTGAAATAAGAAGTGATAGCTTACCAGTGAGATCAATGTTGAAGTGATAAAAAGTGCTGAAGGAGCATGCCTGATCCATCAAATAGAAGTTGCTATCTAAAGTGGAATGATAAAGCTGAAGGAAGAGAAAGTCTAGTTTGGTTTAACCAAGCTAGCATGATTCAATCAATGAAGCTTGGCTATCCTAGTGTCAAGCAAGCTAAAAAAGCTGGGGTTGATTCAACTACTGATTTCAAGGCTGATGCTCACAAATACTTTACTCCTGCTGCCTCTTTCATTCCTTCTACACCAATTTAGAGGGTCTAATCTAATTTCATCAAGGTAAAGTGTGTATTCAACTATATTAATGCTCAAAAAATCAGCCTAGTAATAGAAAAAAATTATTATATAAGGTTTTTAATAAAAGAAGGCTTAATGAACTTTTCAGTCTCTTTTAAATCTAGCAGGTGGTAATAAAGTGGATTTCTAAAAAAAACAGACTACAAGCTGATTAAATATATACAATAGAATGAAATTTGACCTACAGCTTGATCATAAAGCCACCTGTCAGAGGGAAACAGATGTTGAGATATGTGTTTAGTGGTCCATAAAAAGAATTTTCATCCTTTGGTAGAGGATCCCTTCTAAGACTTCTTATTGCTTGTGCTTTCACCTAGTTAAAGGGGTCTAATCTATACATTCTGAGGAGTAACTTCAATTACAACTACAAGACAATATTTTGACAAAATAACTATTAGAGATCATAGATAAACATAATAGAATGCTCTAGCTCAATTTTTTTTAAAAAATAGCAGTTGGAATAATCCATAAAAATTTAACATAGTGATCTCCACTAACATAGACTTCAAAAACTCTCTAACAAAGACCATACCCTATACCAATTTCTAATCATATTCAATAAGAACAAGCTTTCTAACTTGTTCAACTCCCTTATGACTTTTTATTTAAAAGTGTCAAACAATACTAAATAGTCTATATTAGAAATGCTTTGTGTTATTAAGTTCTAAAGAAATCAAGCAGTCAAGCTACAGCAATTTTCCTCTGGTGAAAATTTTACTATGTTTTTTCTAACACAATTAGGGTCCAGATAAGGTTCAGCCAGAAAAAAAAAGGAAACTTACATGATCAATACAATCCAATGTCTAGAATATGAGTTTTGGAAAATATTTAATAGAATAAAGAGTGAATTTGGTAACCAAAAGAATAAGGTATGTTAACAATATTTGGGATATAATAACACAGGTGATAGAATAAGTATATAAGGATAGGTATGAAATGATATGGGGATAAAGCTGCAATTGGACCAAGGTTGTGAAATGTAGGAAAATGATGCAGACTTTTAAAAGCACTAAAAAATTTAGGAGGATCTAATCTATCTATTCTATTCCAGATACACAGAAAGCTATGTGTCCTTTTTTCTGATGCATCTTGTGTGATATATTAGAAGACACCACTACCACAATGAGCAGTAGAAGTATTGGTAGTATGCCTCCTCATCCCCTGCATTGTAAAGTAGCCATGTGTAAGAAGGCCCCATGCCCTCACTAACCAGATCCAGCTGGCAGAATAAGGCATGTACAGAGGCTGGAATGTCCATGTATGTGCCTGGGGGATATTTGTCTTTCAAGAACATCCTATTTATTTGATTGTCAGACAAGCAGTGCATTGTAATATAAAATCAGCTTTTCTTGAGGCTTTCAAAAGCATTGACATCCTTTGCTCCATCTACATAAATGTATGTGATTATATTTTATTTTATAAAAAGGTACCATTTACTCATTTTCTATAGGAAGAAAATTTGCAATATGTCTCTAACTGCTGGTAGTTTCAGATCCAAGAGCAGCTGAAATGCTAATTGGCCCTCATTAAACTCAGCTATATGGAATATAGCTTACTACCAGGAACCTTCATACCATAAGAAAAAGGGATAGAAGGATGTTCTGTATGAGTGTTTTATAGTAAACTAGACACATCTGATGGAATAAGACACATAAAAGACTACATTCATACTACAACAACTTACCTCTTGTGTGATTAGGCTTAGTAACAGAAATATTTGTGCCATAGAAAGAAAGAGCAGGTTTTTGGAAAGGATATGATTCAACAACTAAAAATATAGTAATCTCCACTAACATGGATTTCAAAATCTCTCCAGCAAAGACCATACCATACCAACTCCCAATCATATGCAACAAGAACAATATTTCTAACTTGTTAAACTTCTTATTTAAAAGTGTTGAATAATATTAAACAATTTATGTCAGAAATGCTTTGTGCTACTAAGTTCTAAAAGTTGGAAGATAATTCCTTAAAAGCTTATTTAACCAAGGCAACTGTTAGGCAATCTAAAAAAAGCAATCATAGCCATCAATGAGATGTTTAAATATCTTAAAGATTTCATAGCTCTTAAAAAGAAAGTTCTTTCACAATTCTATATGAAAGGCAGATACATTATATTGAACTTAAATAAACTTCCACTATTAGATGAAGATAGTATAAATATACAATAAAAAAGGTTACTGAGTTCTTAGATAACATCCTGCCAAGAGTACTAGTCTTAGTCCTCTAATTGAGTCCTCTAATTGATTAACAAAAGCTTAATGCTTTTTAAGAATAACAACAATCAGAATGTTATACTTATTGATGTTCACAAAAACTCTGATGACTTTTATTTATAAAATGATGTTTTTTTTTTTTTCTTTTTCAGATTGTCTTTATATCAATAAATGTAATCATTAGTAAGCCAGGAGAAGATAAAGCCAACAACAGTAATTTTTGATGATATACAAGAAACTATATTCAAGTAATTAAGGGGCTTCAGCATTAGGCATATGATCTCAGACCACTATTACACAAACCATACAAAACAACATGCATTTTGAGAATGTTAGAAGCATGCACACATTTTTGAAAATCTAAAGGAAACATACATATACATGTTAGACAAAATAATATAATGTCATTTATGAATATTATGGATTACTTGCAATTTTTCTGTAAAAAGAGGATGGAATTCTAGGTCAAGCATAGAGAGAATGTTAACCTTGTAATGGGATTGCCAATGCAAACTACTGAATATAATACTAATGGCATGCCAATAATACCATTAAAATGTTACATAATATGTTGTATTTGGGCTTATCATTACATGGGATTCTAGTGCTTATAATGGTTGTTTATGACTAATCATCACTGCAAGAAATTTCAATGGCCCATTTTTTCTGAGCAGGGTTGAATGTGTGACAAAAATTGATGTGGTTTGTGGAGCCACTGCCAACCCCACCAGATTCTTCCTAGCCTAAACAGTTTCATGAATGGTTCAAACAAGATAACCAAGGTTCCACCAGCAGTTTGGTGAGTAAGCAATAATTATTGTTATGCATCAATGAGAAACAAGAGACAGCCAATCAGCCTACTCTTTGTCACCAGCATGCACAGGCTTCCCCAAGTTCTGCCACAGTGTCTACTATCCCATTGCCCACTATGCACCATTGTCTCCTCATCCCCAAACTCACACTTCACATCATCCACTTCCTTGCCAATGACTGCCCTGCCTGGCATGATAGTTGCTATATCAGGAGGAACTCCAGAGATGTCTCCAGGCTTGCAAGGACATGCAAGATGCTCACAGAGCCTGCCCTCAATGTCCTCTGACCTAACATTCCCATTTCCCCCTTGTGATGTGCATGCCCCAAGATGTTTGGGAGCTCACAAAATGAGGCAAGACTATCGTGAGTGACGACTCAGTTGGTATCTCGGGCTGCGTGTTAATTCTATCTAGACGTTTAAAAGAGACCCCACGCCTTTGGACTGGGTCCCTGTGAAAAAGTATGCGCATCGGGTTCGGTCCATATCGCAGCCCGCGTCGTTTGCGCTTCCCAGACTTGATGACGCGGCCTTGACGACGGTGATCACCTCGTCGAATTTCGGCACGCTTTTTCCGTCTCTCAGAGTACTGGACTATTCTGTTATATCCGTTGTCGCGCCGATGATACATCTGTTGACCAAAGTCCTGTCGATCGAACAACATTTGGAGATGATCACGACTATCAGTGTCATATGTCCCAGGGCTTCGCAGCGAGAGGAAGTGTATGACCTCTTCCAGGCAATAAGAACCAAAGCGATGCACTTGGAGACACTGCGTATCGAGTCCTTTGCATCCGGGTCGTCGGCGAACGGATCTCTGGCAGCCTTAAAGCTCATGGAAGGGGAGTTCAAGTTTCTGCAGAAGCTGGATTTGAGCTGGACGATTCATGTCTCGGCCGAGTGTTGACGTGTCTTGCGAGGATGGTGTACCTGGAGGAACTGGGCCTATATGTGCGTCGCGAGATCAGTCTTGAGTACTTGGCACACGGCTGTTGGCCTGTCGATAACGGCGCTTGCCCTAGTGAACGGACGTTTCCCGCTCTGAGGTCACTCAAGATCATGGCCTACTTGCTCGACCAATGCACAGCGCTTCTTGCGCTTGTCACGTCCCCATTTCTCAACAACCTCATTTTCTCGTACAACGTACAAGCACCGGGTTCGCTTATCGAGACGTTTTTCCGGAAAGTGCAAAAGACGTGTCAAAATAGAGCAACGACGCCTGCTACGGTCTCTATCAGGCTCAAACACAATCTCGGCCCGTACTCGAGTGCTACATCGCCCTTTTTGATCCATCCTTCGGAGACACTCTCGCCGCTCTTTACACTCCGTCACCTGCGTGCCCTACGACTGCTACATCTTGGCACAATTGCGATCGACGATGCGTTCCTGCGCGAAGCGGCTAACACGTGGGGTACGCACCTGCAAGAGCTCGAAGAGTGCGGGATTCCGTGGGTTTGGGTGGATGATGCATGGGATCTGCCAGAGTTTGTGTCCGCGACGTTGGATGGGATTGGTGCGTTTGTGAGACGATGTTCACGGTTAGAGAAGCTGAGGGTGGCGTTTGACGGGAGATGCTTGCCCTGGGCGTGCGTGGACGAGCATCGATCTGGGGCAAGAGACGAAGGAAGCGAAGGGGGCAACGAATGCGAGGAGGCGCGTCCGTCGGTGCTGCAGGTGCTCAACGTACGGGATTCGCCGATCGACAATCCGGAATGTGTTACCAAGTTTCTAAAGCAGGTCGCGCTGGCGCTGCGTGCGATCTGTGTGGAAGGGTCGATGGATATGTGGAGAGAAGTGGAAGACCGTATGAAGTGAGTTGGTAGTGTGTTCCTGGACCTCGTACAAGTGCCAGTGCTCCTACAAAAGCCCCAATTCTATCATGGGTCACCAGTCAGCAAACCCGGCCTATCATATGCCTCGCGTGTCCCCGACAAAAAGCAGCCTAGAAGCCGGATTCAACGAAATTGGTGCGTCCGATTTCACCTGCAGGGTGGATCCTATCTTCTACGCATGGTGAACCCTCTACCTGCATCTCGTTCTTGTACCAGGCAGGTCCAACAAGGCCTGCAGAAAGGCAAGCAACCCCTCATCACAGCCTGGACAAAGGACGAAACTGCCTCGAGAGTTCCGTGTGGCATGGTACATCACAATGTCCCTGCACACGGTGACATCCGGCTGCAAGCACCCTGTGCTGACTGACCTAATACTGTATTATCTGCTGAGTGGTCATCACACCATATCGTAGCCTCTGAGGTTGTGGCGCTGACTCCCTTTCCTCGCAGGTCCGACAATTCGACAACACGGCCTTGGCCACTCATTGCAATTGACTCGATCGTTTCGTACCCTTTTTTCGACAGCATTTCGATCGATCGGCCACCCTCGACACGTCACTCGGGCGAGATAAGGATAAGAACGACACACAGCAAGCAAGTTCTGCATCCAAAGATGAAGTTATCAGTGCGCTATCACACATACGCAACACACGGCCTGGTTCGCCTGGAAGGCACCCTCGGCCGACCCGTTTCTCCTTGGTCAGCATTGCGCGGCCCCGGGCCGGCATCGTGACGGAGACTGCTCCGAGATCCTGCCACGAAGCGCGTGTACCAGTCATAACTTTATTCGGCACGGCACCCATGTAAGTGTGCGTGCGCCAGTGCATGCGCAGGGTCCAAAACAACCACGGTCACTACGGAGCGACTCATTTCCGCCTCAATGCAGTTGTATGGCATGGTGAATGGTGAATGAACAGTGAAGAACCCGCGGACGCGCTCCAGGCGTGCATGCTTGTGCTTGTATCAAGTCAGCGCTCAGCTTCACACTCAATCGTAGACCCTAAGGACGACGAATAAAACGAGATTCCCCGATGCGGCCGACAAGTACTGGACGCGCTTTATTCGACACTAGTCCCACAATGTACGTGCCCCCGGCCGGAAACAGTCACGGTCACTATCCGCCTCCATACAATCGTATGGCATGGTGAATGGCGACGAACCCGTGGACGCGTTCCCGGCGTGCATGCCAGCGCGCAGCGCTCGGCTTCACTCGAGACATGACTTCTTACATATGCGAGGGTGGCCGACTGGACACGCACCGTATAGTGCTACCATCGTCCCCTTGTCTTCCACCTCACGCTTGCCCCGCCTTCTTCCCTAGAGCAGGCCGCCCGTGCCAAACCGCACCCCATCCTCGCTTCCACACAAACGAATCCGAATAAGAACTTCGGCACCATTCAGCCAATCAGAACGTACCATCCTGCACCGATTATGTCCTCCCAACTTTTTGGATTTGAACTCCAAGATTGATCCCATGCCAACACGGCGGAACGCACAGGTTAGGGTGCTGCTCTAATTTGCAAAAACATTCTGCCAGCTTCCAGTGGGCCAAATCGTCGAGCGATAAGGCTATCCGGCACCCAAGCAGCGTGTCGCAAGTTGCACCGTGGATGGCGGAACTGTGAATGGCGTGCCGCTCCACCACGTTTCATCTACCCAGCCAATTATTGGCCGTCTTTCCCATGGATCTGATTCCTCTATTTATGTAAACCAACTGCTCCGGCTATTGGCTTCTTACCCGTACTACTTTGTCACTCGGGCTGGATGGTGTTGCTTCATCTCACATTACATAAGCGTCAATCATGTCCACCATCGATTCGTATTCCGGGGAACCACCCTCACCCTCGCATGTCAAAAGATGTAGAAAATGTGGCAATCCTGAAGGAAAGGAGAGCACGAAGAACCTCATTGTGTGCATTGATTCTAGCGAATTCAGTCGCACCGTAACTTCTTCGTCTCTCTTCGGTCCCTCGCTTTGCTGACCACCTGGCATCAGAATACCAATGCCGTGAAGATGTTTATCCAGATAGATCTGGAAACGACTCTTGTAGAACAATTCGCATACTATTCCGGCGGGATCGGCACGGTGCCGAGGTCGAATGTCCTCATTCGTATGGTAAAAGAAATCTCCAAATCAATTGGCATGGTCTTTGCATGGTCCGTATTTCTATACTTGTCTGCTTATGGAGGGCGTGAACTCTTCCTGGCAGGGACGCGAATAAAAATGTCCTGGAGGCATATGCCTGGCTGGCAGGAGCATATAATCAGGGGGATCAAATATACCTCCTTGGTAGGATTTTGCATTGCGCCAGTTTGGGCGGCTGATGGTTGTGTTTGTAGGACGCTCTCGGGGTGCACACCAAGTGCAGGTTCTAGCGAGCATGGTACATGAGGTAAGGCCCGTGACTTGCCCGTGGCCACGGAATTAAACACGTGCATCAGATTGGGTTGCTCAAGTTCCCGACGGAGAAACAAATAATAACGTATGTAATCGTAAATAACTTGCGTGAGCCTGACAAACAAGTTGCACAGTGCTTACAATTACTACAAGGAGATTCATTCAGGGGATTCGGCGGCGAGGGATATGGCGAGGAAGTTCAAAGACACGTTTTCGCGGAAAAACACAAAGGTACACTTTGTCGGAGTATGGTATGATGTTACATGTTCATCCTGTACACTACTAAAGCTGTTCTTGATCAGGGATACCGTCTCCTTCGTGGGCCTTGTGAAAGAAGACAGCATCCTCTCAGCGTCGTCGTCCGCTGAACAGGCTTGCCATCTCCGACACGCGCTGACGCTTGACGAGCGTCGTGTCAAGTTCATGCCAGGCTCATACTTTTACAAAGCGAAATCTCAGACTGATGATACTATGAGCGACGAGGACGATCTCTCCGAGTCTGGGGGAAAGAATAACACGCCTGACATCAAGAAAGTCTGGTTTGCTGGCTATGATTCAGACGTGTAAATGTGCTTTTAGAGCTTACTTGGCAGAAGCTGATGCCTTGTACAGCGGTGGTAGGGGTGGAAGCGAATCCCGTCATGTGAGGAACGTGTCGCTACTATGGATGTGCCGAGAAGCCACCGGAAATGGACTTGTGTTGCGACCGACGGATGTAGCCTGGACGCCCAGCAATATTGATTTTGGCGTCAAAGATTCAATGTCAGGTGGGAATGACAGATAAGATGTCGGGACCCGACGCGCGTGACCTCTTAAATACGCGAGTGGGAGTCTGCACGTTACTGACTCGATTGTAGGCCCTAAAAACGATGGATAAACGAGCACTGTATCATAAGACAAGGATAGATGATGGTCTCGTGGAAGGAATCTGTCCCATATACCCTACCCCCGCCATCTACGTGGATAATCAATCGTCGCATGCAAGCAAGAACGAGCAGAAAAAAAAATAAAACACGAGATTGGAACACGAGAGTCGGCAGAGCGCGTTTAGGCCTTGTACAGCGCGTCCAAAAACATGCTGGCCACTTCCTCGACAATCGTCGGCCCGACCGCGCTCGCACTGCCGAGACCTGTTGCGCGTGCATGAGCCCCGCCATCCCAGCACCGAACCTGAGAACACGCACCGTACAGCGCGACCATCGTCCCCTTGCCTTCGGGCGCCTCCTTGGCACCCGCGACGGACGCCTTCAGATCCGCAATGAACGTGTCCACCACTTGCAGCGTCAGACGCTACCCCACCCGTCACCGTCAACATCAAGTCACGGAAGGAGGGGGAAAGACCTACCGTACAGGCGATGTGCACCGCAGGCGGCCCGCTCAGTGCGTTCAAGTGCCATCCCCGCTTGGCCATCCGGTCCCCGACTTCGTACACGTTCACCGCCTTGTCTCGCGACCCAAACGCGACGACGGACGCGGGCGGGGAACCGAGCACGTACAGCTCGGGGATGGACGCGCTG
>JBBPTV010000776.1:0-15390 GCA_038094275.1 Tubosaeta brunneosetosa | reverse complement strand
CCCAAGACGCGCTCTTTGTCAACGGCGGCTCCACCGCCGTCGGTATCTACGCCATCCAACTCGCCAAAACACGCGCGCTCCACGTTACCGCCGCCGCCTCGGCACGCAACGCCGCCTTTGTCCGCGCCGTCGGCGCCGACGTCTGTCTCGACTATGCTGCCCGCCCGCTCGCCGAACAGCTGGCGGCGCGCCCCGCGCCGCCGTTTGGAATGGTGCTGGACGCGACGGGGGTGTGCGATACGGCGCTGTACGCCCGTTCAGAGGCGTACGTGGTCCCGGGCGGGGCGTACGTGACGACGGGGCCGTTTCCCGGCCATGCCGTGGGGTGGTGGCGCACGCTGTGTGCGTGGGCGGGCGTGCTCGCCCGACCGAGGGTCTTGGGGGGGGACACCGACGCGGTGGAGGTGCGTCTCGCTGCGTGCGTGGCGCGTGTGCGGCGTGTTGATCGGCTCTGTTTTTTTTTTCTAGGATGGTGCAGTCGCACAACGACCCGGAGGATATGGCGTTGTTGTGCGCCTTGGTCGAGCGTGGTGGGTGTTTGACGTCCTTGGTTGGGGTGGGTGTTGACGCTGGGATTAGGTGCGCTTCGTCCCTACGTGGATTCGACGTACGAGTTTGCGTCAGCGCTCGATGCGTATGATAGGATAATGACAGGCCGGGCGACCGGCAAGGTAATTGTCAAAGTGGAGTGATGTCATGCCGCAGAGGTATAGCATATGTATGAACGGATAATCCTCCCTATGGGGAGACGAGTCTCTGAGTTTTGTTATCGAGCTTGCTTGTAGCACTAATTTGGTACCCATGGATCGCTCAAACCCCAGTGTGGGTTCGGCTCATGAAATTGCCCTTGTTCTCTTGTTTAATCGCTGTATTGCGCAACACTCCCCCTTTGGGGAAAAAAAGCAGATGATCCATCCAAAATCCTAGATGACAGGAAAAAAAAAAAAGAAAACACAAAGCACTTGAACCTAGTCACCCAACACACCCTCTCTCTCCGCCTTGGCCCTCGCCGCACTCTCCAACTCCGCAAACGTCCCGCTCTTGAGACACATGTTACGGAACAACCCGTCCTCCATCCGAATCAGATTCAACGGCGTATCAAACTCGGCCACCTCGTACACACGCTTTAGCACCGCACGCAAACGCCAACATCATCCACACTCACCTCACCCTTGTCCAACACGATCAACCGATCGTAATCGATCACCGTCCGCAACCGGTGTGCCACTGCCAGACATCAGCCCCATCGCACACAGATCCGAGGCACACACGCACCCGTCAACAAGAGCGACTCCCCAAACTCCTCCCGGATCGTCGCCTGGATCTTGGCGTCCGTCTCGAAATCGATGCTGCTCGTGGCCTCGTCGAGCACGACGATCGCGCTGCGCCGCAACAATGCACGGGCCATGGCGATCAGCTGCCGTTGACCCTGCGAAAAGTTGGTCCCGCCCGCAGAGACTTGCGTGTCGAGCGTGATGGTCGTCTTGGCGTCCACCTCGGTCGCCGAGGTCGACGCAGGCGTGGACGCACCGTCCCGAGCGGGGGTCGACGTCCCGCTCGGCGTCCGAGAGTTGCGTTGTGATTGATAGGCGCTTTGAGTGAGCATTTGAACGCGGTAGAGAACGTCCAAACAGTCCGCGTCGTCGTGTTCGTCTGTAGAGTGAAACGATGAACGCCAGCGACAAGTCTGCCCGGACTCGGACTCACTAAAAGGATCCAGATTGTCTCTCAGCGTGCCAGAAAACAGAGTCGCGTCCTGAGGAATGAATGTCTAAACGCCGCCATGAGTGTCGAGGTTATCCACCCAGACTGCCCGGTACACGCACCACGCGTGATCTCAAGTCATGAATCCCAATCTTTGAAATGTCAATCCCATCAATGACGATCCTCCCCTGCACCGGGTCCACAAATCGCAAGATACTCATGGCCAACGTCGACTTGCCGCTCCCCGTCCTTCCCAAGAGGCCAATCCGCTCCCTCGCATTGAGCTGGAACGATACGCTCTTCAAAACCGGCGGAAGCTCTGGCGCGTACTTGATGACCAACTCTTCAATGCTCACCAGCGGGTTCGCGCTAGAACTCGAGGGCCAGTACGCTGGCGGCCGGTCCGTGTCGATGATAGCAGGTGGTTCCTGGGGAAGATCAAGATACTCGATCACACGCTCGACCGAGCTGATGCAAGTGTTGGTCAACGCGCTTTCCGGAACGAGCAGACGACACGCACTTCAAATCCAGCTCGAGAGCGGTCCAGAGTCGGCATGCCCAGTACACGCTCGACGTGAACGACATGGCGCTCGTGATACAGAGACCGGCAGTGCCAGCTCTAACATATCCAGAGAGCGCAAACAACGTTGTCGTCAACACCGCCAGACCTCCAAGACAGTCAAAGTTGAGCAAGAGCCACCTGTTCGTCATCCAAAAGTTGTACCACATCTATGCAATCGCGTGTCAACGTCGCAGACTGAACAGGCATCGAAGGACACCGACCTTGGTGGTGACATCAATCTTGCCGTGCAAATTGTCCATGAATTGACGCTCGGCAGAAAACGCACGGACAGTCACGATGCCCTCCAGCAACTCTCCGAAGCCGGAGAAAATTGGTGATCGAGAGTTGGACTCCATACGACGTAAATCGCGGCCCGTGTTCAGATACCCAATCGCCAACAAACGGTAAAAGTAGCCAATGATGCACGCGGGGACAAGGAACCAGGGAAATATGACCCTACCCAATGTGAGGCGCGCCATTCGACGAACAAAGAAAGCACGTACGCGACGGTGATAATGGCGGCAGCAAACATGGCCAACGACGAGTTTACGGCCGACAGCGAGCTCGCCAAGTTATTGTCGATCGTCTCAATGTCCTTGCCGAACCGGTTCAACATGCGCCCTATCTCATCCTGAGTTTAAGATTCGACCGCTCGCAATCGCGCTCACCTTGAGGTGTCACGTCATGCCAACGCATCGTGGCTCTCACCACGCCTTCCAGCAACCGCTTGAAAATCAACCTCGACGCCCTCAATGCCCCTGTGTACTGCACTGTTACCGATAACGTGCTGATGATCGCCGTCGTGAAACCGATTGCAGCGTAAATTCCGACGAAAAACAGCGGATTCTCGTTCGCATCGGGAAGCGTGAACCACAAGATCTCCTGAACGGCCCGGACATGGAAGACAGGAGCGGAGAAACGGCCAACGTCGTGTGAGGGCATGAACCCGTTCATCACCGCTTCGTTCTCCGTCAAGACGGCCGAAGTAAAGGAATACGGCGCGACTGCCGCGACGACTTCATACGCTTGCCCCCATACCTAACCATATCGATCAGCGTCCAGAGCCGCTTCTGTGATACAGCACCCACTTGAATCCAAAGCTTTTCAACAACACCCATGCCCTGCGCGCACACGATCAACACAGTCAATATGCCCCACGTCCAATACGACCTGACCCATCACGTAAATCTACCTCGGACACAAGAAAAAAGCGACTCACGAAGCCTTGAGATACGCGTTGTAAATCGACCATTTGACACCACCAGCCTCCCGGTGCTCGTCCTTGATCAGCTTTCTCGGCTTCTTAGACCCGTCCCTGACAGGAGCGTCGTCTACAGTTTCCTCGCTCGCAACCACGGGCTCCTCCTGCTTCAGATCAGCCTCGGCATCCTGCGTGATGAATTCCAAGACGCCTTGTGCGCGCAAATCCTTGACGGTGCCTTGCGTATCGATCCGCCCGTCGAGCATTCGGACCAGGTAATGAGCCCCCGGAAGCACCAGCTCAACGTGGTGCGTGACAAGGATCTAACGGATAAATCAAGGTCATGTCCGGGCCCAACGCAGTGACACTCACAACCGTACGGTTCGCAAGGAGAGGCCCGCGCAGCAGTCTTTCGTACAGGAACCTCGCGGTATGACTGTCCTGTAACCACGGCATGATCAGCAACGAGTGTAATAAGGGAGTGAGAGACGTACAACCGCACTCAAGGGGTCATCCATCAGTACGTATCTCGTGCGCGCATAGACGGCGCGAGCGAGTGCAACACTGGGAATAAAATTCAGCGCAATCCCACGTCGAGACATTCCTAGCCCACCGAGCCTTTTGTCCGCCAGACAAGCTTACACCCCTAAGAAAAATGCACATGAATCCACGGACACTATTCCTTGGAAGAAAACCCACCTTGCGCCAATTTCTGTCAAGTCGCCGTCTTCAAGAATGTCCAAGTCAGGCTTGAGAGCACAACATTCCACTACCGCATCATATCTTTCTTCGTCGTAAGGATATCCAAACAAAATATTGTCCTTGATGGACTGATGTCGCAACCAGGGCGTTTGCGCGGCATACGAGATAGCGTGCGTGTTACCGTGCTCGTCCACATTCGAAGTGTTTTTAGACATGATCAGTCTTCCGCTGACGAGGGTCATTTCCCCAAGGAGCGCCAGCTGAGATGACGCCTAAGCAAGCACACGCCCCGCAGACAAAGAGACGCACCAACAACGCAGACTTGCCGCTGGCAGTCGGACCAGTGACCAACGTCAGCTCGCCATCCGGGAATCGCACGGACACGTCCTTGAGCTCAAACTTGTGGTCCTCGGTAGACCTGCCCGACAGACTCTGGACATCCGCTGTCACCGTCGCTTCCGTTGTGTTCCGACTGTGATCCGCGCTCCGCTTGCCGTTTTTGGATTTACCGCTCTTCTTGCCGTTTTCAGCATCCTTGACCTCCTCTGGCACCTCGTTCCACTTGAACGTGGCATCCTCGATGGCGAGGCCGTCGTCGGCAGCGAGGGAATCCGCGGGCACCTTGGCACGTTTCAGGGACGAGACTTGTTCCGTCACTTCTTCCTCCTCAAGGTATTTCTCAATGCGTTTCAGCGCGACGCCAGTCTGTCGAAACACGGAGACGGATGAACAAAGGGTTAGTGACAATGTGACGAGCTCACCTGCAGAATCTGTACTATCCAAGCGGGAATGATGTTCAATGGCTGACTATTGGAAGTTAGTATGGGCTTGCTCGGGCTGAAAGTAAGGTACGCCGTACCGGATCATGCCAAACAAGGCAATGGAAGTGAATGCGATAGAAACCGTCAGTTTGTTGCCCTGGTACACATACGCAAAGAACGAGATAAGGGAGACAAGAATTGGCGCCGAATTCCAGATGGCGGTGAACATGATAGAGTTCAGACGGGCTGAACGATCAGGTCAATCACGGTCAACTTCTAGGGAGAAAAGCGTAGCCTACCCTTGACCATCCAACTCATTTCGACCGCTCGCGCATCCATCACCTTATTGATCCATCGTTCCTCCCAGGCAAAGAACTTGATGAACTTGACGGCAGTGATGAGCTCGTTCAAGACACCCATACGTTTGTCCCGAGACACAGAGACACCTTTCTGGATACGAATGCTACGCTTCATGACATAGCTGTTTAGAGGCCATCCGACAAGGATGACGACAAATCCCGCAAAGGCGGAAATGCCAAGGAGACTACAACCACGGTGAACGGGTGCCGCTGAGAAAAAAAAAGGAACATACTTGTACAGGAATATCGAAGCGATGACGATTTCAAAGGGCCCTGAAGCACGGTTGCTGCATTGACGGCGCACACAAACGAAATCGACAAGCTTACCTCCGTAGATAAAGTACATTCCTGATACCATCATAGCGATCCTATTCGCGTCGACCGCCATCAGATTGACGATTTTGCCAACATCTGCGCCAGCCTTGGGGTCGTCTTCGGTCGGGTTCTCTGAAGGTGCAACACCAGCCTTTTTGTCTGCGTCCTCCTTTATCTTGTCCTTGTCTACGACACCAGAGTAGTCCTTGCGCTTGAGTGATTTGTCGTAGATGGCGGCCATGAGTTCTGTACGTATGCGGGTGGCGGCACGTCGTCCATACCAGAGATGTTGGACATCTGCCTCGGCCTTTGTATAGATGGGTTACATACTCCAGACAAGGAAGAAAAGTTGATATACCTTGAGTACTGTGCAGAGGAACGCCAGGAAAGCATATATGTACGCCGTTGCGCGTTGTTCTTCGGTGGCCCCAACATCAATGGAATCGAGAATAACCCTGGGGATTGTCTTAGTCGACCGCACTCTAGCGCAGGATTTGCTTACTTGAGGAAAAACGGAGACGCATAGTTGAAGACGACACTGACAAATGTCAAGCAGAAATCTGTGCTAGAAACCAGAGGTCAGAAAAAGCGGTCAGAAATGCAGAATACATACATAATATCGAAGGAATTGGCCCAAAAAATGCGCCGAAGCAGCGATGCGTCCCTGGAACGCCATGAGAATGACCTTTGGGACGACGTGGGTTAAAGCACATACCTGACCGTCGCGAATTTTATGAAAACGGGACGGGACTGGGATGTTGGACTGAGACTCCAAACATCGTCCTCTTGCAAGGTGGTATTGGTACCGCGCTTGATGAGCGGGTAAACCCAACCGAAGGTGACCCATTGGAAGATGGTGACATAGTCTTCTGGGGAATACTTGACGGACTAATGCGAGTTAGAGACGCGCGGGTGCGTGACGAGGAGTTACCCACGATGTCCTCCTTGTTGATACGGCTGCTCGGCAGTTCCAATGGCATCGTAGAGACGACTGCGAGTTCGATGAGGACAGCGACCAAGTTGAAAATCAATCCTGCGACCTCGACGGGGGGTTCTAGGGGCACGTGGGAGATTTCGTGGTCGTAGAGTCTACCACCCAGAAGGACAACACCAAAGACGAGGTGGGCGAGATACAGCCAGAAGAGATCCAAGTGCGCGGTTGGCCTAGGCCAGAAGACGGGTTTGGCCACGCCATAAACCCAGGTGGAGCCAATCAATACGGCGCATACGCCCTTCCAGGTGTCGTATTCGCGAGTGATAAGCATGTATGCACCGGCACACAGCCAGAACAGCGCCTGCAAGAGCGCAATAAAGGCAAGTGTGACCGTGCGCCAGATTGGTACTGCAGTCTCCGCATCGTCTTGCAATGGCTCTCCAGCATCTAATGCTTCAGCCTCGCGGAGAGAGATAAACTGGTCCAATGGGGATTTGAGTACATGGCCCAGCTTACGAGCGAAGGCTGGGATTGGCAGTGGAATGGAGAAAAGACAAAGGAGGGCGACAAAGACGGCGGGGACGAGCCCAGCCCAGGCAGCGCGAACGCACGGATCAGACAAGTCGAGAAGACGAGCCCGATCGCAAAAGTGAAGCTGCATGTGGACGTCGCGTGTCGATGTTGGTTCAAAAGTGTACACTATCGGACGAAATCAAATTTACCCCAAACTGCTACCAAAAATGACACTGCTATTTCTTTTGGCCACCGACGACAACGACGACGACGACGATGGAATCACTCGACTTGAATGGCCTCGCAAAGTCACTGCCAGTATCCAACTTTGAAAAGGCTGAGAAGGAACTCCTCAACAACTTCAAAGGTGTGTCGCAGTCAACTCAAATGTGCTTGCTAATATTCTCTCCAGCTGCCGCACTCAGCATTACAACTCTCTACAGATCTTCGCGACACGCCTCAAAGCGGGCATACAATGCTGGCTATGCGGCAGCCTGCCAGGATCTCATGATCATGATCCAGCAAGGCGTCTCCGCGGGTGGCATCGCCTCCTCCCATGGCACCCACAGCGGTGACATGACGGTCGGTCGCATTCTGGACTGGATAGAGGCAAGGATGGATGCGGTCAGGTCGAGAGAGGAGGAAGAGGACGAGGACGAGGAGCGTGAGAAGGAACGGGAGCGCGCCAGGGTCACTCCCCCATCGACCCGCTCAGATACACGCAAGGACAGCCATCCATTCCCCTCTACCTTTTCTCAGAAACAATCGCAGGCGCCATCTTATAGAGCAAACGGTAGCCCTGTAAGATATCATCCATTGAATGACTCATTCAATCGCTCACTCCGTCCTAGCCAGTAACTGGACCGCTCACGCCTCATTCCCCTGTCTTGTCCAACAACATTATTCTGTCAAACCACCCCCCATCTCCATCCCCTACCATAACCCCCACTAGACCGGCCATTGCAAATCTCAACTCGCGTATCACTAAAGCACGTCCAGCCAACCCACGCAAAGATATATCCGACCCTGCATCCGCTCCATTAACATCATCCGCATCCTCACCTCTCTCTCCCTCTGAGAACCTCTTCCGTGTTCCCCCCATCACTACACTGCCGGATGCTGATATTTCAGCGGGTGTGAAACGCAGACATGCGGTCATGATGATGCTGGATGCAACCCCGTCGACAGCTACCGTCGACGTGTTTTCGCCCTCTGGTAGCAACGCTCCCATAGCCGTGACACCCACATCCGGGATGTCCAGGAGACGAACGAGAAGTCAGCGTTCCGCAGGTCACGTGCAATTACCCATCCAATCGGGTGAGTCGATGGACGTCGAAGAAGATGGCCCCCAACGCAAGCGCATCGCCAGACGATGATCCCCAGAGCAAGCTCTTTATTCTCTTTACATTGTTGTGTGTTCCATCAAGTCCCCTTCTAGCATTTCTATTTTCCACCCCAAGTATGACCACGATGTTATCATACACCTTGCACACCTCTATACATCCCCCTTTTAGCTACCAACCTCACCACGTGTATCGCCATTTCCATTGGTTACTGCAAGTAATTACTATGTACCAATCCCTTTTATGATATTGGAACGCATCGGTCATTTGCTCTTGTTCGTACTAGTACACCTCAGATAGCTTGTGTCTTCAGTGAACAGCCTGACCCTACACTCAAAGGAACTATCATCAAATATCCGCATCAGCCAGACCGACGTTTAGTGATAGGCAACGCAGTCTGGTGACAGCTTTCCCGAACTGGGTCCGTCTCTGTATGTGGTACCTGGGCTGATCTGGACCACCACATCCACACAAGTTCAGGGGCGCCATGGATAACATTTTGAAGTCTATTTGCATTTTCCGGCAAATGGCTCCTATTCGCATGTCAACTATCTCGATGACAGGCTATTTCCCCGAGCGATGCCTATAGTGGTGTTCATGCTTGTCGTAGACACAGACATCGCACGCTCATAGTCGGTCCGCACGCAAACACTTTCTGTGTCATTCAGTCGTGTTACACCCCCCCAACACTCCTTACGATCTCTTACAGAACCCCACCGCCCGCACAGAGCCTACTGGCTAAAGTTCCACTGCGCTTCCGGGCGTCCTAGATACTCCTGCGCGTCCTTGAGCACGACCTGTGAGTGGCATCGTCGTCAACGAGTCTCTAGCGCGACCAAAGCCGACGCCCACCGGAGCCCCATCCTCCCCGTTTTCGAGCACCCAGATATATTTTTCGTCGTCGGTCAACAGACTGTCGAGGGCATCAGGCGAGAACGCGGGACGACGGACGACACGCACTAACGCACCGCCGGACCGGGGGCGACGATGGTCCACACGGTCGGGGCAGGGCCACCCCGGACGACGCTGCACCCAGCGCAGACCTGACAGTCGTGATCGATCACCCATCCGACGGACGTCCTCTCCGTTTGGGCGTACCTCATTGGCATGTGCAAACGTCTCGGCGGCTGCCACGTTCTGGAAGGTGATCTTGTTGTTGCTACCGGCTTCCTTGAAAATCCACTGCGGCCCCTCCGATGAGCAGCCTAGATGCAAGTCGCGACACGTACGCTCTGATTGTTAGAGTCATTGTTTCTATGGTAACCACAGACGACTCCCAACGGGTTCGCGAAAAGGAGGTCAGCGGCTTGGTTGGGGAACGCAACGTTGACGAGTTTCAGGCCAGCCATCGTGAATGGAGATAGGATACCTCAAGGCGTCGAGTCCCATGGGGCGAACATCTTCCATTTATATGTTGGACCACCTGCCAGTTATCTCGGATCGATCCTTGTAAAAACACTGATTGTGTGCGAGAAACAAGTCCCCACAATGTATGAGCGTCGTTACTGAGGCTCCTCTTTCCATTCTGAGGAGCAGCTCCGCAACACGAGGCGTCCCCGTGGTCGCAGCATGCCGTTGTTCCCAGTTTTGCCTCGATGAGCTGGCAAACCGCATAACTCGGGAGGACAAGTTCGACAAGGCATTCGTGTCCTAGCGGAAGGATACCATCAATCCCTCTTGGTCTTGATTCTGTCGCTGAGCCGAGAGCATCGAAGATCGCACTTGAGATCAACTCGTGATGTGCAGGGGTCCAGTTTGAGCCTTGGAACCTGGGAAAGTCACCTTTCAACCTCCCATCACGGTTCGTCCTATCGCGACGGAAACCAAGATTGAAAATGTGGCGACCGCGATAAAATAGCAGCAATAGTACCTGATGCACCGTTCACATGTTTTGTGTGGCATTCGAAATCTCCTGGCGACCCGGCAGGTAGACCTATACGACAATGTTGTGGCAGGACAGCCAAGTTGTCCGAAAACAACGTTGCCATCATCTCCCCTGGTTGAGTATACGTCCACCAAGCCTGCGAGGGATAACCCACAGAAAGGGAGAACGATAAACCGGATACCCGACGGGGGCCTCGCTGGAATTGTCACCTCATTTAAGACGTCAGTCTGACCTTGACAGCACAACTGTCTCGCAGTAGTAAACACGTGTCGGCTCTCGACTAGGGGAAGATGACGACGTCTGCCTGAGAAACGTCCTTCGATCTCGGGCGCCGATTAGAAACGAAGTTTCCGGGGACCACATCCTCAACGATGGAGGACAAGCCAAATCAAAGGAAGTTTGAAGGCATAAGCGTGAGGCGTCCGTATACGCCGCTCGGGTGAAGAATAAGACAGGTGAATAAGATGGGACAAGCATCGCCCAACAAGGAACACATTGTCGTTTTCGGAGAGCCTGGGCACAGGAGTGGTCGCATCGCGCATCGAGTCCTTTTGGGGGCTCTGCGCGTTCGACTCGGTGGGTACGCGCGCCTCGTTGTATGCGTATGGAACAATTTGTTCCGATAAAGACCCTTGACCCTGGACTGGTACCGGTAGATCTGCAACACGCGGAAATGGCCGCTGAGCATGGTCTTACGGCCTCTGTAGCATGGCAAGCCACATGTTCTGTGTGTATTAACAAGTAAACTATACAGTTTAAGCGAATGTGTTCACACACATACCAAAAGGCATCTGCGTCTGCTGCCCCATTTGAGCGAACAGGGTTTCTTCTTATCTCCACCCATCAGACACGCGTCCACAGGAGAAGATGAATGATGTATCACGTGGCTGGTGGTGATATTGCACTGGTTTAAGAATTTGCTAGAATACTGTCGTATCGTGTCGAATGAGCGGTAGCCAGGAGACATGGCTACGAGACGGGATATCTGGCATGTACCTCAGTTCGGTCTTGTCCGAGCACACGATCCAGCACGCCAGACGCCGACGTGACTGCGCCGAAATATCAACGTTTTGATGCTTTGAATTGGGAAACAGCTTAGTGAGTAGCTACGGTGGGTGATGTACATACCGTATCCAAGAGTTGAGGACGTCCACACCGGGTTTGATCGTGTGTCCAAAGGCTGCGCTGAAATAGAATTCAGCCCTTAATGATTCTTGAAACCTTGTTCAGTATACGTTTGTATCGCCGTCGACGACAACGGAGGTCGTTCGTTTCAATACCGGAGGCGACCAACATTGGATCACGGCTCAGGATGTGGTCGATGTCTGTACGAAGAAAGCCGTTTCACAGCACGAAACAGCTGGCGATTAGGAACGGTGTGCCTGTCGCATTGCCTGCAAGACTGTGACATGAGAAAGCGACACAGGATGGTCAGCGTGTACGACCCAAAACGGTCACGCCGTCGGAACCGTTCGCCTTGTATTAAATCAGGTTTCTTGCTTACCACCGCCATGTCCTCCTCATCGACAGCGACCTCGACAGCGAGTGCTGCGACACCCACACAGTCGTCCTCGGGCAACTCCACGACGGATGCGACGTTGTACTGTAAGTGCCCATACCCTTCACTCTCACACCCAATCCTATATCTTTCACTGCGCCACATGCACTCACATACTATACTATGATTGCTATCTTGCCAGTGTACACCTTTCTCGGTAAGTCCCATGTCGTCACTCACCGGCACTTCTCTCACTCCAAACGACGACGACATGTCCTGTTCGGCACTCGTAGCTACCCTCGTCCTTCTCCTCGCTGTCTCCTCCGCCATCGTCGTCCGGAGCCTCATGCTCCGCCGACGCCACCAACGGCTCGTTGAGGAAGCTATTCGCACAGGAACATGGCTCCCCCGCCGCTTCGATTCGGCAGGCACGCGCCGACGACGCGATTTTGGTCAAAAACCCACCTTGTGGGAAGCACGACTGGCCCATGAGAGCGATGGCGACGGGGATATCGGTGACTGCGACATCAGCGAGAAGAGCAGGTGGATGGACATTTGCGTACGCCACCTTGTTCGCCACAGCGTCAAGGCCCGCTCACTCTCCGTGTAGCCCGTCTACGCCGCATACGTGTGCCCGCACTCGTCTGCCACACACCCTGTTCAGGCTGCGCTTGGCGCTGCGACGGTTCCGGATTCGGGGGTGTCACGCGCGCGGTTCATGTGGCCGTTTGCGCCGAGAGGCTCACCGCCATCCACACAGCCTGCGATAGTGTCCCTTTCCAGTTCAACCCCATCGCTTGCTCCCCCTTCGCCCACGGGCCCGCGTACACTGCGCGTTGGTGTGCTTGTCGCCATGCCTCGGTCGTCCCATACACAAGAAGGGACCGGCCCACCCGTAGTTGAGATTGGTGTCGCAGAAACTATCGTGACGGATGACGGGCCGCAGAATGATGGATGACGCCATGTTGGCAGTTGGAGTCTCGTCGCGGATGATACCACACCCAAGTGATATCTAGGGTATACCTGATTACCAGCAGTGCCAATGACGTCGTCCTGTCAAGTGTTGTAGGATGGTCATGTATAATAGCTTTGTTCTTATTAATTGCATACGACTCTGCTATCAATCTTCTTGTCCGTTCTGATCCGGTCATCGTGTTTCGAGCCCACATGGTGCAGACCCGTGGGAGATATCCAACTGATGCCAATATTAGACTACTTGCCACCGGACGGGGGATCGCAGACATGGCGCAGTCGCTGTAGGATCGCCATCTGGGGTCGTCGACAAGGCGACCGTACACGCTCACGCTATTGTTGGTTCCGACGGTCATCCGGCGGGTTTCTCTCGTGGATATCATCCGAGACATAGTACCTGCTCCCACAAATCCAGAATTGTGATGCGTATCGAGACGGCATCGACCGAGCTCTCGATCTATCACAGCGCACCCTCGCGCCCAACAGTCTTGGTCATTCCTACATGTGCACTGGAATAACCCCATCTGAATCCGCGGGCGCTTGCACTTCACAGCCCACCCACGACGCTGTCTCGGCCAATGACAGTTCATGAAAGTCAGGGGGGGATCGTCGCCGAGCGCCTGCCTATGGCGCAAAAATGGTGCCACCGTACCACGGTGTGGCGCCACGCCCGAGGATATGGCGCCACTCCGCCCAGGTGGTACTTTGTTTTTGGTCACTCACTGTAGCTGGATTGTCTTGCTCCTCCTTCCAGCGTGCGGGCCCAACGAGCCCCAGATGCTGACCAGGGCGTTGATTTCGTGATGCTATGGAGAGACATGAGAGCGTCGTTCGTCTGCGCTGGAGGGATCAACGGTGAGGGCGCAAACGTCATTCATGACGGGATCGTACGTTGTTTGCACGCAATCATTGTGGGCCTTGAGGTATATATTAGCTAGGCAACGTTGGGGCGGGTAGGTGAGCTTATCCCTCACAGGTGCGCTTGCGCCCACAGGATCTCTTGCCCGCTGCAACCTTGCGGGAGCTGGGTCCCCTGGAGACGTGTGAAGCTGCAGGTGGGTGTTTCGGTCGAGATGCTTGACACGCACTGAGCAAATTTTATAGCACGAGGTGGCCGTTGCAAACAAAAGTCTTTTGAGCCCTGGCCATCGACTCTAGAACGGGGCGTTACTCGCGCACTCTTGACCTTCCTCGTCATCGTCGACGTCCCCTCGTTCATCTCGCTTCTTCGTTGATGCTTCCGCACGACGAGAAAGGTTGCGGTCGTTACAGAGGGCCGTGAACCATGCGCTGAATGTACACGCAAGCCTACTGGCCGCTATTGTCAGTCTATCACCCTCCACCTCCACCCCCAACTCTGAGCCCATGGTATCATGACATCAACCCTCAGTGCTCAGTGACAACAGTCGAGGTCGAAATTCTCAACAACACCGTACATTTTACACGTATTTTTGCACTGGTTCTGGTGCCAATTAAACTCGTTGGGGGTACTATGGCGCCCACCTGTCAACTGAGGTGGTAATCGCGAGTACCCGTAGGTCCATTTCATCGGAAATTTGATGTGACCTGGCAGCAGACGTAATTTCTAGACTAGAGAACCCGCCTTTTGTTATTTCGCTACCACCGTTGGGGGCCCTCCAAAACTCCTGCCGCTGTCAAACTTGTGCAGTTCGCGAGGCTCACCCTGATCATTTCTCTTACAGCAGCCGGAATTTTTTGGGTGCCAAAGAGGTCTTCTAACCTCGGTGTAACGCCGCCGCAGCCGATGTCACGGACTCACCAATGCCATCGGTGTTGTGCATTCACCTTACTTGGACTTTCCTCCCGAGCATTTTCTTAGTACGAAAGTGCAACGGGTGCGTCGACGAGAGCCTTGGGACATGGACTGACCAAAAGAAAGGCACATCTTGGCAAGGTCCATAAGTGACATGCCCCGCTAAGATAATGTGCCTTTCTTTTCGTTAACCAGGAGTCATCGTAATGACATCTTGCGAAATGTGCCCGTGGCCCAAAAAAAATCAAAACGACTCGACGTAATTTGGCGATCAATCCGAGAAGGCTCATGTCCTTTGCGCTTCAAGCTGGAGGGTTCTAAAAGCATGGAGTGCATCCCGTCGCCATCGTTTGCTAACCCTGGGAGTCGTCACTTTGTGGCCAATTGTAAGTCCGCGAGTGAAGCGGCATTCTGTCAGCTGTGACAGGACAACATTGATAAGTTGACAGTTGACATCTGTCACTGTGGGCTTCTCGGTTGCCGCTTCCAGAATTTCGGTGTACAGCAGGTGAAAATTTTAGAAGTTTGAGTAGTGGACTGCGTTCCACTACCACTACGGGCTCACTACATAGGCAGATGCTAGGTGCGTTTATACATCCAGCCACACAAAAGCGGTATTGTGCAGCGTTCGCGTAACCTGTCGCAGAACGTTGGTGCACGGCGGGTGAAACCACTATGCGCTCGCATAATTTCACCCGTCGTGCACCCGATCCCGACGCGAGGCACTCGGCTGATCCTTCAAACCCCTTTGGTCACAATGGCGGCCTTAAGGGCTGGTGCACGCCAATAACGGTGTGTGGCTGGGCTGCGTCGAGGTATAAAAGCCAGGCAGAACTCGCCAGAAGTCTTCAGGCTCCAGTTCTCTCT
>JBBPTV010000774.1:0-15415 GCA_038094275.1 Tubosaeta brunneosetosa | reverse complement strand
CTGAGCTGAAATACGGTCAACCCTGAACGTGACGTGGTAAGTGCTATAGACGAGAAAAGAAACTAGGAAACTCACATTTGAAGCGATCCGGAAATTTCCTCAGGACTCGAATTGTCTCTTTGACCTGCTGAGAAGTGCCTATAAGTGGGACGATAAGTGAGGGATAGACTTGCAAAATGACGAAGGGACTCGCCATCACCAAGCAATCCAACAGCTTCGAGCTCCTGGTCAGACAGTTCGACAACCTCTACAGAAAAACGTTCGTAAGTGAAATAGATGAGGGGGAGAAACTGGCAACACTTGCTCTTTTCTTCGTTCATCTTTCAGAGCAGTGAGGTAGTGGTGTTGATATACAAAGTGGTTTAGGGGAGGGGCTCAAAAGAGGGATAGGGGCTCGTTGGCATGAATGGTGTCGGTTGTCCGACTTCGCAGGATACATCTAAGAGACTTGGTCAAGATTTTTGTTGACGTTGGTTTTGCCAAACATGGGTTCACGATCGACTCGCTCCCTTCCGATACGTAACCCTTTACTCCATTTCGTCCCCCTCTTCGATGTCCGGCCAAGCTCTATCACTCGGACACCCTGTCCTGGCATGGCAACACCCTCACTGGCAGTCTCTTCAACTCAAAGTGCTGAAACGCAAGAGGATGTCATCCGCAGAAGAGGTTTCTATTCTCATCCTTGCTGCTTATCCTATCGCAACAGGATGGCGAACTGGCGAACTGCAAGAGTGCTCTCCCGGATAGAAAACGCCTACGACGCTGGTGGTCCTCTGAACGACTTCCTCCCATACGATCCCCGCTAGTTTTGGCGTGAGCATTTCGATCGGTCCTCCAATGCAGGACAACACCATGCACCCTGAGCATCCGGCATGATAGAGGTCAGTTCGAGTCGCATCTTGTTTCCCCCTTGCATTGAAACTGGGGATTCAGGCAGTATCCGCAAGGCAGTTACACTTTCACAGACGGCTGCATCACGGCAAATCTGCCAGGAGGCAGTCCGGATTCCTATCCCTAGCAAACCTCCTTACGCGGTGCCGCTCTCACTCGCTGCTGGTCTCTCCAGAGCCCAATCAAAAGGCTCAGAACCGCCTGTGCAGAACTACGCAGAGAGCTACCGACGAACACTCACCAAGTTCTGCGTCTGGACAGGAGAGCACTACCGTTGCGCCTTCGCTATCGGCTGTCGCCAATGATGCCAGCAACCAGCCTAGAGACACAACGACAACGATATTATCTGAGTTACCTGCGAAGCTCGCAATTGAGTTTATGCAGTCTGTGGCGAGGACATTGGACGATTTCGGTAAGAAAGGTGTATCCTCATGGTCTGTTGTCGTCGATCACAAAGACACAATCGGTCCCGATTCTGGCGAGTGGTTGGAGATCTATTTAGAGTACTTAGTGAGAAGCCTCTGGAGCCAAGCCTTGGAATTGAATATTGATTCTCAAGCATGTATGCCGTCATTCATAGGACAGGAGAACAAGGGTATTAAGCCTATAACATAAAACAGCCCTTGTCGCGACAGTTTAGCATGAACGAAGAGAAGCGCGTTGCATCGATTATTCACTCGACATCCCATCTCTTTGGCGACGGCGACCTCCATACCCTCGGAATGTTTGGCATCTGAGTCGTATATGTCGGGAACGTCTTCGACACCTTCACCATGTTCAGCTTTAACCCCATCGGCGTGCAGCATCATACCAAAGATCCAGCAATTCCAGAAGAGGACAATCGACTTTTTACAGAACCTAGGTGTCCAACTTTATCAGCACCATATGTACTCGCGAAAAAGAAAAAGAAATGGATCACGCACGCGGTTGGCTGGAAACCCAAGTAGATTGGCACCACTACGGACGTAACCAGGATGGTCCTCAGAAGAGCTGGAAGGATAGCAACGACCGCGACCAGTCGCGGAGTAGCCCCACAAGGCGGCTCCCATGGTTGACGTGGGGAAGCGCGGTCCCCGACCATGTCGGTTGAAAAGATGGAGATGTCAAAGTTAGTACGGCCGTGCAATACGGGAAAAAGTTGGTCGACTCACCCCAGTTCGGGGTGTTGACCAACCACGGCGCTGTATCCACCTTTTCGTCGATGGGTCTTCTGGTCAGAAACAAATACTTTGAATGGCCGTAATGTAATGTGTTACGCATATTATTCCGTAGCTTTTCTACCGGATTACATCGCCACATTAGTGCTATCACCACCATAAACAGGGGGTGATGCTCACTGTTCCGAATACGCAATGTACATGCGAGTCCCATCATCCAGACCTTGGCGACGCATCTTGTGAGCTAGGTTGCAGTGTCGGCGGGCGCTTGGGGCGTCGCAGTGGGCTACGTTTGGGAAGCACTTGTTGTACTGACCGGTTAAGTCATGGAACGTCAGGAAGATTCCCATCAAAATGACTGAAGTGCGTCATCCGAGCTAACGCGGAGAGGATCAACATACCCGCTTTCTGAACCTTCGATGATGAATGCCGCAATGCTCCAAGCTCTTCTTCACGAGTCCATGAGTCCAGGTATCACCCCCGGTCAGCTACGATAAACCGGCGTTGTCATTCTCGTACATACCATGTAATTGGAAAAGCAATCAAGGCTCACCTGGGTCTCCTTCGACTTGCCCTTGGCCAACTCGCCGTTCAGAACCTCGAAAACGGAATCCTTAACATTTCTAGCATGTTAACTAGTGCGGGAATCGGTATGAGCACTGGATCAATGACCAGAATAGACGATTACCGTGTTGCATGAGATCCCTGAATATCTGGAACCCATCTCTTCGTCAAAGTAGTCGAGTCGCAACATGCTTACAATGTTTGTGAAAGGTGCTCGTCGCTCTCGATAAACTTCATATCACTTAGCGCGCCTTTGAGCCGCAAATGAGCGGTACTAGATGTGAGGTCGCTTGCTGTGTTAAACGGGTAAACGATGCATATGCAGCAAGCAATGCACTATCCTCAGTCGAATGATGAAAATGATTCGCAAGCAAACCCCGCAGAGGAAGACCCGGTGGCTGACAAACTATCAGCTGAGAGCTCGCATCCTTTGCCAGTGAAAACTGGACTCATTCACATAGTCTCAAAAGGCCAAGGACTGCAGCCATACACTGCCGGGGAGTGCCCTTCTCAGTGGTCACTTTCAACTCACTGACGAACTCTCTTTGAGTCCCGTGGCAACTGGAATAGAGAATGTCACGGTTGAATCTCGTTCGCAGTGCCTGTACCGTCACTCACCGACACCGACGAGTTGAAGAAACATGTTGCCTAAGACCTGTGCAGCGACGCAGCCCGTCAAGTAACTTCCGTCTGCGCTCGACACCAGACAGTAAACAAAAGAGCTACGGAGGTGTGGGTAGTTGCACAAATGGAGTGAACAAGAGGATTGGGACGCACAGCACAAGCAAGACACGAATGCTAACGCGCCGCGGCAAATCATTGTTCTCGTACCCACCGTGGTCGATCCGGAGTCGCTTTGGCCTTGGTCGGAGTACTAGTGACACATAAAATGTGGCAGTGCAGGCCCCTCGGAGGTCGTTGTAAAACAGGTGTGTCCTTTCGAATAACTGAGGACTTGACGAAAGCTCACTTACACTGGGCATCTTGGCTGCCTCTTTTAGACAGGCCATGAGCGTCATAGCTGCATCGCCCTCACAGCTGTGGCCATGAGCCATTCGCACGCTAGCCATGAGCCTCGTACTACAGCTTTTTTAGTTCTACACCCTTTCCTCGACACCGTGAACCGACGAAATACCTCCTACTGCAATGCCAACGGGCCTCGAAATCCGTTGGAGACGACTCCTCAAGGAGATTGTGTCCCTTTCGAGCGGAATTCGCGACACAATTCTAGGCTATGCTCTCCGTAACCGAAACTTTGATGTCTCCAAAAGGCTTCGCAACCAGCTGGAAACGATTCGTGTATCCGCTGACACTGTTCTTGAAGCTTATGCTGAGGCATCGCTCACAAATTTCGCCCTCGATGAGCAGATAGCCGATTGGCTGGCCAGCGAAGGGCCGCACTCATGTTTGGGAAAGCTTAGAGAGATGAATGATACCTTTAAGCCTGTCGACTATACTCTGCCTGCCGCAGCCGAAGACAAGCTTGCCGCCGCCGCCGCCTTTTTTGACAACCACAAGAATCTTTTTGAATTCCTGCTCACACCCAATGTCTGGTGGGTATTCGAGTGGCTTTTCGAAGCATGTACTTGACTTTACTGCCTAGGAATTGTGAGAGACCTGATCCCTCGCCACCAGAAGAATCTCAAGTAGTTCCTCCCGTTACGAACGATAATCAGATTGCCCAGACCAGCAGGTATGTCGCCTGATGGCCAAATGATAATATTTTTGAGAAAATTTAGCAGCATCGCAACTGAGCACGAAAATGGACCTCAAGCAATGACTCGACGTAAGAAGGAAATTCTCCGTATGGATCTTGCATCTGCTCTTCGTACTCGAGTTGACCTTGTTTGCAGACCAAAAGGTGGGCGAGATATCAAGATGGCTTGCTCCAATGGAATGCGCACACAAGCACAAGTATGGACTCAGGCTACGCCAGGAAGGCACATGCGAGTGGTTTCCGAACACGGATGCATACCAGAGATGGCGGACTCCCGGGAATCGCTTTTTGTGGCTGCACGGCAAAGGTATGGTGCCTAGTATTCCGCGAATTGTGGCAGCATTTGACGACCCGTGTCCACCGATGTGCGCAGGAGGTTGTGGAAAGTCGGTGTTGATGTGAGTGCGATCGCTATCCAACCCACGCCTACATTGATAGGCGCAGTGCATCCACAATCGAGCACCTTCAAGGCACGTTGAAAGACAAGGAAGTGATAGCATTCTTCTACTGCGATTTCCAAAATAAGCGATCAACGAGCTCCGCGGAATTGATGCGCTCCCTGCTCTCTCAGCTATTGCATCATATCTGTACTCATGGCGATGACACGGGCGATTTCCTGGACAAGATACTCGAGGAAAAGGCCGAAGGTACGCTGTCGCTCGACGACCTCGAGAAACTCGGGAAGCTAGTATCTCGTGCGGCGAGTTACTTCCGCTATGAGCCTTTCATAGTGATCGACGCGCTCGATGAGTGTGCGGACATCGAGTCACTCCTACCTGTACTCATCACATGGAGTCAAGCGGATGTTCGGTTGCTCGTTACGAGTCGACCGGATCAGACCATCATGGATAGTTTCGAAGGCCTTCAATCGCTTTCTTTTGAAAACGTGATGGAAGAGGTCAAAGTAGACATAATATTGCATATCAAACGGGAGCTTGATTCACACAACCGTCTGAGATCTGCCATTTTGGAGATGAAGGATGAGATAGACGCCAAGTTAACTCACCGAGCAGAGGGCAGGTAGGGTATTAATCAGCAACATTGGTTCGTGACTTACCATTGCCGTTCGTAAAGGTTCCGGTGGGTACAATGTCAATTGGACATCCTCAAACAGTGCACGACAAGGGAAGAGCTGAAGGAAGCATTGAACGATCTCCCTGGGGAGCTAGAAGCGACGTACGAGAAAATCCTAGAGGCAATTGATGAACGAAAGCCGGGGGGGAAGCTAGCACGTCGTGTGTTGGCGTTGCTCATGGTGGCCATAGAACCCTTGCAGCTAGCACAGATTGTCGACGTGCTCTCGATGGATTTCCGGAAGCAAGAACATGACCACGAAGCACGGCGGTGGCTGGAAGCTCGACTACTACAATCGTTGTCAAGCCTTGTCTCACACTCTGAAGAGACGGATGTCCTTGCAATATCCCATTACAGTGTCAATGTACGTTTCGAAATATTTCCGCGTTTTGGTAACTGTACGATCTTTTACAGGAATATCTTACCAGCCGTTCGGCGCTGTCTTTCTACCAAATTGTCGCCCACGAGGCTCATGCCGAGGCCGCTCGGATATGCATGGGCTACATCTCCGTTTTCTTAAAAGCAGAAAATAACCTCGGGCTATCGGAACGCTTTCCAATGCTTTATTATGCGTTTTCTTCTGGTTTCCGCCACCTAGCCTTCGTGGATTCCGAGTCAACAGTTACCCTCGAAGCCTTGCAGTCTTTTGGATTAGACGTCCGCCATCGCCCTTCACACTGGGATCGCCTTTGCGAATTACGGGAAGAGGTTCTTGAGTGGCCCTTTACTCTATGGCCATCATCGAAACACGACTTTATCCTCTACACCTTGATTGCTTATTCAACTCCCGGACTCCTTCAAACATTTCTCTCCACCAATTTCCCCCTACAACCAAGGATTGGGACGAATCCCCTTGTATATGCCGCAGACCTCCGAAAGACGGAGCACGCCTTGATTCTCCTCGCTTATGGTGCCGACGTTAACACGCAGGGTTTGGTTGTTGACGACTCCCGCCATGCCTCCCCACTCGAAGTCGCAATTGATCTCGGTGATGACGTGCTTGTTGGCGAACTCCTTCATAGAGGATGTTTGGTAACATCGGAGCTTGTCTCAACCGCTATCTGTATGCCATGGTGTAGCACCCAGGTCCTTGTTCAGCTCATGCAAACTGATGAATTCACGGAATGGGCGCTCGCGATAGGAGATGAAAAGCTGTACCGAGGGGTGTTCAACAGTGCAAGGCCGAATGCAAGGGACAGTAAGAGAACGGACGAGGATCACGTTGCTTTGGCACGGAGGCTCTGTCAGCTCGGCCTGAAACTATTTGCGGAGGGTCAGTTTGGGAGGGAGTTGGTCGAGCGCGCGTTGCGTGCAGCGCATATCTCAATGTTGGAGTTTCTGCTTCCATCTGATCGGCCACCGCCAGGTGGACTTCTCATTACCGCGTCGACTGGCAATACTTCTGAAACGGTACCTGTGGTCCGTTTCTTACTGGAGAAGGGGGTTGATGTGCATGGCATTTCATGTCACTATCGTAACACTGCACTGCACTTTGCCACAAGGTGTCCTTGGGAACCCCGAAGCTTGGAGCTCACGAGACTTCTCATCGATGCTGGGTGTAGTCCCCACATAGAAAATTCAAATGGAGAGACACCGTTGGATGCTGCAGTGAGACGCGGTCACTGCTCAGTCGTGGAGCTTTTGCTCTCATGCAATGTTCCACTTCCTTCGAGGATCCTACACTCCGCATTGGAACGACGCCGAGATTGTCGGATGATTGAATTGCTGATACTCCGGGGTGCCAATATACATGCCGTCACAGAGTTTACTAAGAATTCGGTCCTTCACCATGCTATCTCCAGGCCCGGGATTATGTATGACGAGGATGAGGACGGGGACGAGGACGAAGACGAAGAAAATGACCACGAACGCGAGTGCTTGGACTTGGTGAAGCGTTTCATTGAAGCCGGATGCGATCCAACAACATGTGATTCCCGTGGAAAGACACCCCTGGAAATCGCCGTGGAATGTGACTTCACTTCTGTGGTCGACATCCTGCTCTCCCCCGATGTTCCCCTCCCTCCAGATATCTTATTGAGTGCGGTGAAACGAGGCTGGACGCTTGAGATGGTCGAACGTCTCATTCAACGGGGTGCTGATGTGCACTCCACATCGTCTTCTGGGGATACCATACTCCATCTCGCACTCAGTTCACGCTATGACGAAGGGGCATGCCACAAATTGACAGAGAGATTCATTCGCGCTGGCTGTGACCCAACTGTACGTAATTCTACTGGAAAGACAACCCTGGAAATGGCCATGAAACGAAACTTCGCTTCTGTGGTCGACCTCCTGCTCTCTCCCGATGTTCCCCTCCCTCCAGATATCTTACTGAGTGCGGTGAAACGAGGCTGGACGCTTGATGTGGTTGAACGTCTCATTCAACGGGGTGCTGATGTGCACTCCACATCATCTTCTGGGGATACCATATTCCATCTCGCACTCAGTTCACGCTATGACGAAGGGACATGCCACAAATTGACGGAGAGATTCATTCACGCTGGCTGTGACCCAACTGTGCGTAATTCCACCGGAAAGACAACCCTGGAAATGGCCATGAAACGAAACTTCGCTTCTGTGGTCGACCTCCTGCTCTCTTACGATGTTCCCCTCCCTCCAAGTATCTTACTGAGTGCGGTGAAACGAGGCTGGACGCTTGAGATGGTCGAACGTCTCATCCAACGGGGTGCTGATGTGCACTCCACATCGTCTTCTGGGGATACCATACTCCATCTCGCACTCAGTTCACGCTATGACGAAGGGACACGCCACAAATTGACGGAGAGATTCATTCGCGCTGGCTGTGACCTAACTGTATGTAATTCCACCGGAAAGACAGCCCTAGAAATCGCCGTGGAATGTGACTTCACTTCTGTGGTCAACCTCCTGCTCTCCCCTGATATTCCCCTCCCTCCAGATATCTTATTGAGTGCAGTGAAACGAGGCTGGACGCTTGAGATGGTTGAACGTCTCATTCAACGGGGTGCTGATGTGCACTCCACGTCATCTTCTGGGGATACTCTCCATCTTGCACTCATCTGGTGTTATGACGAAGGGACGTGCCACAAATTGATGGAGAGGTTCATCAATGCTGGCTGTGACCCAACTGCACATAATTCCACTGGAAGAATAGCCTTGAACATGGCCATTGCATTTAACTTTACCTCTGTGGTCAACCTCCTGCTCTCCTCTGGTATTCCCCTTCCTCCAGATATCTTGCTGAGTTCGGTGCAACGAGGCTCAACGGTTGCAATGGTTGAATGTCTCATCCGCAGGGGTGCTGATGTCCATTCCACTACGCCTATGGGGGATTCCATATTCCATCTTGCACTCAACCCACACTATGATGAAGGAACATGCTACGAATTGATGGAGAAGTTCATTTGTGTTGGCTGTGACCCAACTGTGCATAATTTTACTGGAAAGACTGCCCTGGAACTGGCCATGGAACGCCACTTTACTTCCGTGGTTGAGATCTTGCTCTCCCCTGACGTTCCCCTCCCTCCCGACGTGCTACTAATTGTGATGCGACAAGGCACAACGCTTGAGATGATCGAACGTCTCATTCAGAGAGGTGCTGATGTCCATTCTACCACGCCCAAGGGGAACACCGTACTCCACCTCGCATTCGGCTCGTGCTATGACGAAGGGACATGCCGCAAATTAATAGAGAGATTCATCGATGCTGGCTGTGATCCAACCGCACGTAATTCCACCAGAGAGATAGCCTTGCATATAGCCGTGGAACGAGGCTTCACTTCTGTGGTCAACGTCCTGCTCTCCCCTGATGTTCCCCTTCCTCCAGATATCCTACTGAGTGCAGTGCAACGAGGCTGGATGCTTGAGATGGTCGAATGTCTCATTCAGAGAGGTGCTGATGTCCATTCCACCACGCCTAAGGGCAATACCGTACTCCATCTCACACTCCACTTGTGCTATGATGAAGGGGAGTGCCACAAATTGATGGAGAGATTCATCGATGCTGGTTGTGACCCAACCGCACGTAATCTCACCGGAGAGACAGCCTTGGACATGGCCATTGAATATAACTTCACTTCTGTGGTCGACCTCTTACTCTCATGCAACGTTCCCATCTCCTCACATGTTCTACCTATCGTGCTACGCAAGCACTCATCTCTCGCAATGTTCCAACTGGTGATCCGTAAAGGTGCCGACATCCGATTCACCATGTTCAACCAGGAAGTCATACGCCATCTTGCAACCGCTGTGCATGGTGAATCATGTTCTCACCTGGTGAAGACTTTTGTTGATCTCGGCTGCAACCCTGCGGCACGTTGTAGTTCAGAGGGGAAAACGGTCTTTGAAGTTGCGATTGAACACAGTTTTATTTCAGTGTTCAAATTTCTATGCTTGTGGAATGTTCCTTTTCCCTCCGACATCCTCTTGACTGCACTACGGCTTCGCTCAACTATCGAAATCGTCGACTTCCTGTTGCGCGAGGGTGCCGACGTGCATGCCATCACATCGAATGGGAATTCCGTGCTTCATCTCGTCATCGCAGGATATGTCGAAGAGACCTGTCGGCACTTAGTCAAGATTTTTATCGATGCTGGTTGCAGTCCCACCGCTTGCAACTCCGAGGGGAAGACTGTCATTGAAGCTGCTGTTGAGCGTGGGTATACATTAGTGATCGAGCTCCTACTCTCCTGCAATATTTCACTCCCTTCCGCTATCAATCTCACCATAACCAATGTGGATACTTTGCTCCATTTCGTCCCAGGAATGCAGCTTCCTGTTCGATGGCCTGATCCATCTCAATCACCTCGACTCCTACAACAGCCTGTCCCACAGCAGCCTCTTCAACTCCAAGTGCCGAAACGCAAGAGAACGTCACAAGCAGAAGATGTGATCCATTTTTTGTTTCATCTTTGTTATTCTAACCGCTTATACTATCGTAACAGGGTAGTCAACTGGTGAACTGCGAGAGTGCTCTTCCAAATAGCAAACGCGCTCGCCACGGCGTGGATCAACCACTCTCTGTCGGATACCTACATCGACCGCAACAGCAAGGGTCACAACAGATGATGGCCCGATCAGAACTGGGTCCGATGTCTGATGGTCCCCTGGACAACTTCTTCCCAAGTTCTACATTAGGACAAGGTCTGCCGAGTTCTAGCGGCGGTACGCAAGTCCCGACGCTGAGCGTGACGAACTCGAGTACCGCGGCACCTTCACTGTCGGCTGTCACCAATGATATACCAGCAATCAGCCCGGCACTACAATCGACAACGATATTGCCTGAGGCACCTGCGAAGCGTCTCGCAATCGAGTTCATGCAGTCTGTGGGGACATTGGACGGTTTCGGTAAGCAAAGTCTATCTTCATGGACCACTGTCGTCATTACAAACCAACGATTATGCCAGTCGATGTCCCTCCAAACCCCCTTACGACCGAATCTACGCAACCGGAGGATCCCGACTCGGGATGGTCAGTTATCGTCGAGGATACAACCAGTATCAGTTCCGATTCTGGAGAGTGGTCTGAAGATGTTCTAGTAATAGACTAGGGGAGGAGCAGGAGGAAAGGAGAGGGTGCAAGCAGGGCGAGAAAAAAAGCGACATCAAGTCGAGCATGACTAGTAACTAGTAGTATTGTATGCATAGTGGGTTTCGAGCCAAACGATCGATGCTTAGCTGCCGAGCACCGTTCCAAAGTAGCAGAAGTAGGGGAAAAATATTACTCGCGACCCGTGAATGCCAAGATAAAATACTACTACTTAGTGAGAAGCCTCTGAAGCCGAGCCTCTAGTAGAAATTGATTCTCAAGCACGTATCCCGTCATTCATAGTACGGGAAAACAGGGGCATCAAGCCTATAACATAAAACATCCACGCCCTTGTCGCAGCTGGCACGAGCAAAGTCATGTCTACTCAGAAGCCCATTGCGTCGATTGTTCACCCGACGTCCCCACCCCCTCGGCGACGACGGCCTCCACGCCCTCGGAACGTATGGCATCCAAATCATGTGTATCAGGAACGTCTTCACCACCTTCTCCATGTCCGCTTGGGACATCCGCCGTTCCATCTGGGACATCTCCGTCGCCGTGCATCATCATATCAAAAATCCGGCGACTCCGGAAGCGGACAATCGACTTTTTACAGAACCTAGAGAATCATCTTCGTCAGCACCATATTCAAAATGCTATGGATCACGCACGCGGTCGCCTGGAAACCCAAGTAGACCGGCGCAGCTACGGGCGTAGCCAGAACGATGCCCAGGAGCGCGGGAGGAATAGCGACGATCGTCGCCGTCCCATCGCGGAACAGCCCCACGAGGCGGTTCCAGTGCTTGACGTGGGGAAGGGCGGCGTCCCCGATGGACAAGAGACCTTCAGACTGTTTCCCATCCACCGCTCTGATCATCTTGTCGAGCATGTTCATGATGTCGGCTGAAGAGATGGAAATGCCAAAGTTCAATACGACCGTGCGATACGAGAAAAAAATAGGTCGACTCACCCCGGTTCGGGGTGTTGGCCAACCATGGCGATGTATCCACCTTTTCGTCAATGGGTCTTCTGGCCAGAAACAAATACTTCAAACGGCCGTAATGTAATGTATTACGCTTCTTCTTCCGTAGCGTTTCTACAGAATTATATCACCAGTTAGTCTTACCCCCGCCATAAGCAAGAGGTGCCGCTCACCGTTCTGAGCTAAAATACGCAGCGCACATGCGGGTCCCATCATCTAAGAAGGTGTCCTCGCGTCTGATGATTTTGGTTGTGCAGCGTCTGTGGACACTTGTGGCGTTGCAGTGGGCTGCGTTTGGGAAGTACCTGCTATGCTCGACCGGTTAGTCAAGTATTCCGCCGGGAGAATCATCTCGATAATCTCTAGTATCTTGGTGTCAATGACCGCCACCCCGTGCTCTGAAGTCATGGAATGTCAGGAAGATTTTCACCGAGATGACTGAAGTGCATACCTGTCTGAGCTAACGCGGAGAGGATCAGCACACCCGCTTTCTGAGCCTTCCATGACGACTGTCGCAAGTACTCCAAGCTCTTCTTCACGAGTTCCTCAGTCCAGGCATGGCCCCCATCTTCAGAGAGGGTCAGCTACGATGAACTGGCATTCTTATATTCGTACATACCATGGGATTGGAAAATTTTCAAGCAATCAAGGCTTGCCTGTGTCTCCTTCGAATTACCCTTGGCCAGCTTAGTGTCCAGGACCTTGGTAACGGGTTCCTTAACCTTTTCTCGCAGGCCAACTAGTTTAGGAATCAGTATTGAGCACAGGGTCGATGACTGGAAGGGACGATTACCGTGTTGCATGAGATCTTCGAATATCATCTTTTTGACCAACTGCATCGTCAAAGTAATTGAGTTCCAACATGCCCACAATATTCTGTGAAAGGCGCTCATCGGTCAGGATAGACGCCATATCAGCTAGCGCTGTGTCTAAGCTGCAAATGAGCGATACCAGGTATTATGTCACTCACGGTACTTTAAGCAGGTGACCAATGCACGTGCAGCGAGTAATGCGCTATCCTTGTGTCTCAGTTGATCGATGAAAAGTTCCGGCAAGTAAATCTCGCGGAGTTAAGTACGGATGACCTTGGCTGATAAACAATCGGCTCGTGTCACTGACCAATGAAAATTGGACTCATATGCCGCCGGGTACCGCCCTTCGCAACGACTACTTTCAATTCGCTGATGAACTTTTTTTGCGTTCCCTTGAGTTCCGTGGCACCTGGAATAGAAAATGTCTGAATCTCGTTCGCAATCCTTGTGCCGTCACCTACCGAAACCGAAAAGTTGCTGGAATACATTTTGTCCAAGAACTGCACGACGGCCTAGTCCATCAACTGATTGACCATCTGTGCTCAAGCGGAGCAAGGCTTCAGCAAGATTTGCTTGAACCGTTGCGTGGTGAATGTTCAGTAGTCCTAAAACGTAGATAGTTGAACGAGGGCACATGTGCGAGAACGTAATGCCAACCTTGATTACCCGCATGATAGAGAGCAAGTAATACATTGACAGACAGGAGACCGACTTCCCCTTTATGCATCTGTGCCAGTTCCCGGAGTCGAGGCTTCACGTCTGAACATACAGATTTCCCTGTTGTTGCAAGTTAACACCGACCCCTTGCTCGATACCATGAATACCCACCTTCCTCGATTCGTGCCAGTGTCATGACCACATGCAGTGCAGCAGTCAAAAGGCGCGATTCCAGGATTGTTGGGTCTCTGTGCAGACCATAGGTAGTAGACTTCTTACCACGGTCCCGTAATATCAGGAAGAGCCTGCTGGTATCTGAATCTGGAGCGTTTTCCCCAAGCTTCCTGATGATGAACATGCGCGCGCGTGCATCCCCTGACCGGATTGTAAGCCACCCAATGACGATATGCACAATCAACATTTACGTACCGCAATTTAATAAGCAGGTTAGACCCTCCATCATCTTGCAGAAGTAATCCCTCGTCGTGTTCCTAATGATCTCGTCGAACATCCCCACGACGGTCTCCAAGGCCTCCGGCGTAAGAATACGTTCTCGCAAAACCTGATGATTCAGTAGTGGTCTCAGAAGAGCAACCACTCTAAGATCATCTCTATCCTCGCGCTCCAGAATTTCACGCAGACTTTGCTTTGCATCATCAAAGGTTTCTTGTGGGAGTTCGTCGTGAGGCAGTGCCGCGCTCTTCGGGTGCGCTTCTGAATCGCAAGCTGCGGCGAAAAGTGGGTACACACGAAAATTGTGAAATTGGATTATAGAACACTCACAGGCCTCGTAATAGGCGACGATCGTGATTAGCCGTGCGAGCGCAGCAAGCTCAGGGTTGTGGATGAGATTCAAAAACCGTCTCTGCCAATCTGGTACGTTCCTGATGCACTGCCTCCCCTCCTCTAAGCGTGATGGCGGTATTATTGTCAAGTAGTTTGAAGGCGAGGCAAGGAAATCTTAGCATGAACAACAACTTGTCGAAGTATATTAGCCCAATGCCTTCCCGACCATCCAAGTAGGCTTCAAGATCTTGAGACACAGTAGAGTCGTCGGACACGTCCATCTCCCAGATTGTATCACCTTGTTCGCTGGTGTCCAAAGCATTTCCCAACGATGCGTGCGGCATATATCCATTGGCTGACAAGATGGAAGCATGGACCTTTTGGCCTGGTATAATACCACGTGGCTGTAGTCGATGCCAGCTGTAAAGTTGAGATCAGAAACGCTCCGATATGACACCTGTAGTCTCACCGTCGGGAGTTCCTGCCTGCACGAGTAAATAAAACTTGATGCATGACGGGCAAATACTCCACGATTTCCCATAAGAGCGTTATGGAATCACTGATGCCGAGATCGATATCATTCGGAGACCAGACAATGTCTGTTGGCTGTAATACAAGGCCATTCTCTGCCGCTTCTCGACGCATCCATAATAGCGACATGTTACCGGCGTGGTAGGAGTTACCAGGCCTGTCAGTACCACCGCTGTACGAAGTCAATTGCTTTCAATCAAATAGTCATCGAAGG
This sequence comes from Tubosaeta brunneosetosa, assembly GCA_038094275.1. Lineage (NCBI taxonomy): Eukaryota > Fungi > Basidiomycota > Agaricomycetes > Boletales > Boletaceae > Tubosaeta > Tubosaeta brunneosetosa. The sequence goes on along the minus strand of JBBPTV010000774.1, from coordinate 525 downwards.
TGGACTTACACGTCTGAATGACTGCCGGCGAACCAGATTTTCTTGATGTCACTCGCCTTGCCCCCAGAAAGGCCAATCCCATTGTCACTCAGAGCTGACTCACGGCGGTCGCTTACTGGAGTCATAACTTGCTCCCGCCTGGACTCCTCGTCTGTCTGAGAGCTCGTTCGATAAAAGTACTCTGGCATGAACTTGACACGAAGCTCGTCGAGAGCCAGTGCGTGTCGGACATGGCACGCACGTGCAGCGGACGAGGAGACCCGAAGGAGGTTGTTTCCTCTCACTACCCCAACGGAGGAGACAGTATCCCTGATGAAGATCAGTTGTGTACCGTACAGGTGAAAACGGGAACTTACCATACTCCGACGAAGTGCACTCTAAGGCGGTCCCACGAAAATGTTTTTCTAAACTTTCTCGCCACATACACTTCCTCCAAACCTCCGGAATGAATCGCTTCATAGTGATTGTACGCCCTATGTATGTATTATTGTTGGACTCGTGCAAGGCACTTGACGATTGCTTACG
>JBBPTV010000773.1:0-15417 GCA_038094275.1 Tubosaeta brunneosetosa | reverse complement strand
TTATCTTGGCTGTGTCCACAGCTTTACATGCCTTTACCTTGTGTTTCTCATTTCTGTGCTGTGCATGGCTATGCTTTCTTATCTATAGGGTTGAGGGTATGCCATATTAGTGACTCATTGGTAGATCCGGTCACAACATGTACATACAGTAGAAGTAGTATATAAAGCCAGAGTGGCTTGCTGGGATTCCTCCCCAGTCAAGTTCACTTTGGAGTCCCTCCTTCATTGGTGTGTTCTCTGAGTGAGTTCCCTCACTCTTGGCAAAGGTTGCCACTATGTTGAAGTCTTCACGTCGAAGCCACTGATGTTGACATCTACGGTTTCACTCCTTTGAAGTTGTTTCATGTATACCATATAGTATTCACTGATGATGTGTAGAGGTAGAAGTAGTCTACCTCTACTGTTGCTACTGAATACTTTATATATGTTGTGATGGAATGCATGTGTTAGATCACATGTGCTTATTGCAATCATAAGCTCATTTGTGACAAATATATGGTGCAGTGTCATATGGTGTTCCAACTCTGGTCAACTCTCTTGTGTTGTCTTCTTAGATTTGCATCACCTGACTTTTGGAGCATGTCCCTGGACCCTTTAGGGTTCAGGTTGTTGTTGCCTAGGCTTATGTAAAAAGGTGTTGTATTTCATAAGCCAAGCACATTGAGTCAGTCCTGTTGAGGACATGATCCACAACGTTGACCATTCTTTGTTTCCTTCTCATAAACACTATACACAATGTTGGACAACACTCACATGGATGTGTTGGTTGTTTTGTACATTATAGACACTGATGACGATGTTGTGGATGTGACTGAAGGCTGTGTTGTCTCTTGTTGTACATTGCAGCAACACTTTGCATGTGTGGGCATTGTGCCATCTTCATTGAGGCCTGAACAAATGTGGCCTGTGGGATCATGTATAAGTGTTCATTTTCAATCACTTGCAGCATTTGTTGACCTGCCACCTCTTGTGACAGTGGATATGCTGCATGAGATTGCAAGGGTTCATTTCATCAGCACTCGTTGTAGGAGCCTTCAGCTCTCTATGTTTGTAGGGCATGTTCTACCAGTATTCTAGGTATCGCCCATCCGTTGTTCAAGACCTCCATCGTGTCCCGTGTCCATCCACATCAATCCAAGTCTAGTCCAGTTTGGATTGTTGGTATCCAGTTAGTCTGCATAGTCCAGTTGATAGGTATCTGGGTCGGACACTTTTCATTTGTCTCTTTTCGTTTGTTATTGGTTCTTGCCTTCTTAGATCTTGTTGTTCCAACCACACATATCTTTTCTGCTTCGTTTTTGGTGGGTCGTCTTGGGATTTGCGGCTGTAGAAAGGTATTCTTCCTTAGATCTTCCTGCTTCAAAAGTCCTGGGAAATGCCCGGACTATAAAGCCTTGTACCATGTGATTGCAATATATATCTCTCTTACTCTCGGTTTTGTTTGTTGTCTGTTCTCCTCTCGTTGTTGTTGTTGTTTGAACTCTCTGTCTTTGTCTATCCAGTTTCCGTTGGACCGGACTCGTTGTTCTCTGCTCGTTTCAATCCAGTTTTCACATCGGATTACCCTCTCTTCATGCTAGGTGTTGTCTAGCTACCCCTTCTCACTACAGTACCTACATATGAACCCCTTGGGATGAGCCTAGCTTGCATCACCCTTTTTCTACTGGTCCCCTCTGCCTACAACAGGGTCTCTCTGGACGTGACAGTGGTACCACCTACCCATTCATCATCCTTACATCGTGCATGCTGGACAAAAACTCAAATGATGGCTGCATTGAAACTGCACTCGTGTGCTCAGTGTGGTCACCATACCATGTTGTTGTTTGATGTGAGCACATTGTGGAGATGCATGGGGAGGTGAAACAACCCTATAGTGCTAGGCTACTTCAGGTCGCACTAGACTGCATAGACTTAAGGAAAGGGGAGGGGAACAAGACCTTGGTCAGGGTGCTATAGAGGAACACCCAAGAGAACCAGACTGGTGTTCCAGCTGAACTCTGGGGGTTTATATACTGTCTACAGGTTTGTATCTATTTGTACTTAATAAATCTATGTATGGTAATTCCCTGAGCCCTACAGAGATAAGCATAGCCTCTAGGATCATCCAGGATCATAGGATTGAATTGTTGTGCATGATGGGAGTGGTAAACAATGGGGAATGCATGATTGGTTAGGCATGACATCATAGCATACAAGATAGTGAATGATTAAAGTGGGTCCAGCCCAGTAGTTATGGCAACAAGGGCCATAACATCATAGGTCTAGAGCATAGGGTTGAGAGCCAGCTCTTACAGTCTAGCCTGGCTATAGCCTTCAAGCACATATCATCCATATGTTTGTAGTCATGTGATCTGCATAAGAAAATCATAGGGGCAAAAGTACACTGCATAACAGGAGGCCTGTGGTGCATGCTGACTGCCTTGCACCTTAGTCCAGTGGCCATGTCAGAGAGGCTCCAATAGACAAGTTCTGGTTGATAAGCCATGAAGGGCATAGCATGTGGGCTGAAGGTGGAAAATGTTTTATTGCTGTTCATTATCTGAAAACACATTATACCTTTTCAGCCTCAATCCCTGCTGAAATTGAAGTTCATTGCTCACCAGACATTCTCTTCTGTGAGTGGACAATCTCTGTTAATCTTATTGATTTCATGATGGCCGCACATCAGGTGGCAAGTGGAAGTATGGCAACTGCACAGTCCAAACACTTCCTGTTGCAACAACATATCTGCTCATCAACATGTTCTGATTTAATTCCTTTCTGTCGAATTGATGCTCCTTGCTGCACTGCTGACATGCAGTCACAGGCTTTGTTCAATGTCCCTCCTTTGTTTTTGTCTGACACAACCCAGTTGGGTTGTTTTCCCTTTTTGGCTGATGAGCAGCTTTGGTTTGCAATCATCCGTGAGTGGCAAGACAGGGTGGGCATTTTGGAACAGCAGTGCCTGCCTTGCACAGTTTGTGCACAGTGATTCAGACATGCCAATTTATCATTAGTGCAAGCAAGGGGTCTTGACTTGACATTGTTGAGGAACCTGCTTGTACCTGCAAACTTGTTACCTGTGTCATACAATGTCACTGCCTATGAAGGTGTGATTCTTTACCCCAAGGCACTCTCCAACATCCACTGTGCAGAATTGATGGACATTTGTACATCATATCATTGTAGTCTGACTGTTCATATGTGAATACTCATGGATGCAATCTCAAATTTTCAGTACTATGCATATGACTGTTTACCCCCAAACATCTCACAGGCCTTTACAGATGTGTCCTTGTTTGATTTGATGTTGGTTGCCTGTGCATGCACTACACGGATCACATACATGATGTCTGATAAAAGTGCTACTGCTGTGTGTACTCCCACAATGCAAGGTTTTGTGAGAGGTAATGTGGTCATAATGCCCCAGGATACATATCAACTCTGTTCCCTCATTCCCCCTTTGCCAAATGAGATTCGCGAGGCTTTATGTGCTCTATTTCTTTCTGGTGCCAGTACCCTGGATGCACAAGTGATCCAAAGGTGCTCTCCTGTGTTGGTTAACAAGGGCATTGTATGTACTCTTGCTCATTTCCTTGTGTCCTAAAATCAGTGGTATGGTCCTGATGTCATTGTAGATGAGCAAGCAATTGAGAATCTATATGATGGTAATAGTTCATGTAATGTGGTGTCTGCAATTGAAGTTGCATTTTTGAGTGAACCACATGCATCCAATTGTCTGTTGGAGCATCCAGATCATTTGATACTGAAGGCATGATTAATTGTCCTATTGTTGAATCTGTGGACTATATGGATGGTGATCATTCCCTGGTGAGTCACCGTATCATGAAGGCAATGGCACTAGCTTGGTGTTTGGATGGAAAACACTTTTTACAGGTTCATTCTGGGTCAGACCTTATATGAGAAAACAACCTGGGGTTGCTCACATGGCTTTTCCCCCATTTAGACCCCTTTGGTATTGGAGGTTTTCACCATTCAGGACATGCTCCTGACCATCAGCTGTCATTTTGAAGGCAAGTTCAAAACCTTATATTGCAGGACAATAGTTGCTTTGAATCAGATCCTGTTTTTGCTTTTGTGTGCTGGAATATCTGGCAAAAATGTGAGCTTAATGTCTCTCTGTCATTTTGTGTTCCAAAAGAGTTGCAGCCCTGATTAGGTGAATGGTTGTATGTGATTGCACCTGCTCTAACTGATCTTATGTGGATGTGGGAGGTAGATTGTCATGCATCACTGTCAAATGACTTGCAGCATGAGGCGCTCAAAATTCTTTGGTGTTTGTGATGCATCTCAAATCATATGGTTGGAACTTCAGGATACAAACAGTGCAGGCACAATGAGATTCATGGCCTCATTTGAACATATGGGACACCTGCTCTGTTCATTACTATTAATCTGTCAGACATTTGCAATCCACTTGTAGGTCTATTGGGCGACATCCCTATCCCTGAATGGCAAAGCATGTCTTCAATGCAACATGGGGCATTTGTTGCACACCATCCTGCAATTGCTGCTATATTTTTCGATGAAATTATTTCATGGTTTCTTGAGATTATTATGCAGGCTCACAGGGAATCACCTGGCTTGTTTGGATGCTGTGATGCATATTATGGTATGGTGGAAGCTCAAGGACATGGTACCCTTTGTCATATGTTATTATGGTTGACAGGAAATCCCAATCCTCAACTTCTGCATGATCACATGCAAGAAAGTCCAGAGTACAGACAGAACATTATTGATTGGTTGGAAGCTAACATCAAATGTGAACTACCAGGGCAAGATACAGTTGTTTCTTGTCCTGTTAGACCAGAGAGAACTCATAATGTGTTGGACCCTCGAATCAAAGAAGCTCCTGATATCAATTGCCTTTCAAGTGATGAATTTATGATTGAATTTCAATAGTTTGTCACTCGTCTTGCAGTGACATGTAATTGGCATGAACACACAGAGACTTGTTGAAAGCATTTGAAACCAGGGCAACCCAGAGATGATTTGCATTGTCATATGCATATCAATGGTCACACAAGAAGCCTCACAGAGATAGATGGTGCAACTCAATCAGTGCTTCTGCATAGATTGCATCCATGGATAAACAACTTTCACGACATTGTTATTTTTCTGCTAAAATGTAACATGGACATTAAGTATATCGGCTCAGGTCCTGCTGCAAAAGCATTAGTATTCTACATCACTGACTACATAACAAAGCATAGCCTGCCTGTTCATGTTGGTCTGGATGCTGTCAGATATGCTATTCAAATAACAAACAGGCTGATTCCCATTTCACAGATCCTGCTGTGAAACAAAAGAGTGTTTTGGTCAAATCAGCACATGCTCTTATGGCATGCCATGAGTTTTCTCACCAGCAAGTGATGAGCCACTTTGTTGGCAGAGGTGATTACTACATGGGGCATAAATTCAGCACTCTTTCTTGGACTAATGTGGACAAGTATATATGCTCACAGGAATTTCCATCTGAGGATGTAGATGCCATGGATGAAATTAACATGTCAGTCTTTTCTGGGGATATATCTGTTAAAGATGTAGTGCAAGATTATATTTTCTGCCCAGATGACATTTGATTTCAAAACTTGTCCCTGTGGTGTTTTATCAAGTCAACTGAAAGGATTCTCATCCCACGCCAGCAGTCAGGAACTGGACATACAGAATCAGGCAACAATGGTGATCAAGATTCAGGCAAGCACAATGGAAGCCATGCTTTCTTCCAATATGGGCATCTTAAGCATAATGCTTTTATACTGTGCTTCCAAGTCTGCTGTCAAGTTGTTGTCATCACAGGCTGTTCTGTTCCTCAGAAGACTATACAAGTCTCTTCACCAGATGAATGGCATTGTGCAATGCTTGTGTTGCTGAAACCGTGGCAGTCAATTCATGATCTTGTCCCACAACTTGAAAGGGATTGGATGACTGCATTCCTTGACAGAGAATTTGGTGAATATGAGAAGAACATATTAAACAACTTTGTTGTGGAGAATGAATGCCAAGAGGCATGAGAAAACAGTGTAGAAAGTGTGGATAGTGATACTTTTTTGGTTCCTAATGACAACCACGATCTCACAGGAGATGTGGAATCTGGAATCAACGAAATACTGGATACCACAGATGTAGATTGTGGAATGATCAATGAGACTGACTCTGACTTCGATGAGGATGGGACTCATCAAGATTTTGCTTTTCCTGATAATGCATCAGAAGCAATTGAGCATCTTGCTGCAGCCTGTTTGCTGTCGTATCCAGTGGAATCAATGATCTCTGCTTCCAAACATGAACAGGCAGTATGTTCTGTATTGACAGGAAGTGACGAGTTGATTCTGAGCCAATTGAAATCTCACATGCAGACTTTGCACAAACGACATACAAGACCTCCTCAGACTGATTCAGACAGCCAACCATCGAAATGTACTAGACAAGAACCTTTGGTCTCTATATTGCAAATATGCATCTCAGATTCCTCAGATTCTCACTGGACAAATGGATCCAATACACAACGATTGACTTTAGATTGCATTATAACAGAAACAGGAATTGCTGATAATGAAGAACAGCTATGTGCTTTTTCCATTGTTGCAAATCACCTGTTGTGCCATGATTAAGAGCAGTTATGCATGTACATTGCAGGTATTGGGGGTTCTGGTAAAAGCCATGTAATACATGCAATTCATCGCATGTTTAATGAATTCAATCAAAATCATAAGCTTTGTGTAACCACACCAATGGGTTGTGCTGCAGTCTTGATTGGAGGCACAACAATCCATTTAGTTACTCTACTTCCACTTTCCAAACGACATGTTAATCAGAGTACATTAGAAGACATATGGAAAGATGTTGAATACTTGATCATTGACGAAGTTTCATTGGTATCTGCACAGCTCTTATGTGACATTTCCAGGTGTTTGTGTGCAGCAAAGTCTGCAGATCCTCTTGCTTTCAGCAAACCATTTGGAGGTGTGAGTGTGATCTTCACAGGAGACTTTGGGCAATTAAAACCTGTGCAGGAACATGCACTGTTCAGTATGTTCCTTGTGAATAAGTTGTCTGTAAATACCACTGAAATAGAATATGGACAGTCCTCATTACATGGAGCATACTTGTGGAGGCAAGTTCTTATTGTTGTTAAATTAAAGAAGAACTGGTGAGCACAAACTAACCCTGCATTCATCAACTTGTTGCAGCAGATGTTATGGTCTCATTATTTCACCTTTATGCTTTCATCTTTTTCTTTATCTTATCATGACAGGATCTTATCAAGGACAGCCATGCCATGCAGTAAGTGCTGACTTGATATGTGTTACAGCCAGGCTGTGCCATAAGTGCTGACACATACCTGATCCAATCTATGACTCACATTTCATTTCACTGAAACATGTTTCATCTTTTAATTTCCATCTCTTCCATTCTGCCACACCTCATGTGTGCCTCATGTTTCTTATCTTGGCTGTGTCCACAGCCCTACATGTGTTTCACTCATGCTCTTCATTTCTGTGCTGTGCATGGCTATGCCTCTTATCTCTAGGGTTTAGGGTATTTCCATATTAGTGACTCATCAGTAGATTAGGTCACAACATGTACATACAGTATGGATAGTATATAAAGGCCAAGGGCTTGCCTGGGATGTCTCCCCAGTCAAGTTCACTTGGAGTATTCCTTCAAACTTCTTGTGAATTTCTCTCTTCTTGGCAAAGGTTGCCACCACTTTGACATTTATGCCTTCACTGGTTTAAAGTCATTTCAGCAGATCTGTCTTGGTGATGCTTGGAGCAGGACAAATCCCTGATCCATGCAGCAAAGTGGTGAAGGTAAAAACTATTCATGTTCTGATTACTATATTCTGAACAATCAATGCCTGTGAGAGTTACAAAGAAACTCTCCAAATGATTGTCTGGACTTTCTTCATGCACCCATCATTGTCTCTGAAAAGAGTGTGCATGATGCCATCAACATAAAAAAATCTATTGCTTTTGGAACTGCGAAAGGTTTCAGTGTGTTCAACTATCATTCCAGAGATACATATAAAGGCTCTCCTGTTCAAAAAGCAGTGCAACATCATTTGTGGAGAATTCTGAGTTCCAGCACAGATGATGCTCTTGGACTGCTCCCTTTGTTTCCTGGTATGCCTGTCATCATCACTGGAAACCTAGCATTGCAAAATGGTGTTGTCAATGGGAGTGAAGGTACAGTTGAATATATCAAATACACAACAGACAGTTCAATGTGTCGGTTCACTAGTTGCATGTATGTCAAAATCCTGTCATGTAATGTTCAAGCAATCCCAGATGACCCAGATTTGGTTACAATCACCCCTGTTTACACTTTCTTCAAATATACAACAAAGGAAACTTCATATGCTATTTGATGTTTGCAATTGCCTTTGCTGCCTGCCTTTGCTATGACAGAATACAAGGCACAAGGGTGTTCATTCAACTGTGTCATTGTTGATCTGGCTGGCTGCCGTTCCTTGCAGAGTGTTTATATAATGCTGTCATGTGCACACAGCCTCAAAACACTTGCCATACTTCAGTGGTTCCCCACAAACAAGATTTATCAAACACTCTCCAATGATGTCAGAACCGGTCCTCCTTGCTCCTGGTTAGGGGTCAGGGGGTTGGAGATGTGGAGGTGTGGAGGTGCAGAGGGGTGGGTCTTGGTGCAGGACTTATGTGTTGCACCCTTGTGTAGGTTCAGGACCCTTAGGAGCAGAGTTAAGGAGTTAAGGAGTTAGAAGTTAAGGAGTCAGGAGTTAGGAACACAGGAGGTGTTCTAGTTGATATTCTGACTAAAGTACAACACTGTACACTATAGAATATTTATACTACGGAGATACATAGAAATTACTACAGATTGATAATATGGAACATTTGATGACTAAAATACTAAGTAAGATGGAGGAAGAGTTAAACGAGAGCTGGAACTGTGCACCGGGTATACTGATGACCGGAGTGGTGCACAGTTTGGTTACATAAGCGAATCTATACTAAATGAGGTAAGGTCACATGGTCTGGAAGTCAGGTGATGTGTATCTGAGAAGATCGCACCAGAGGTGGTCTGGAGTTGACCAGAGTTGACAGGAGTTGGATGGCATATGACAAATGAGTTTCATTTGGAATTTCACAGATTACATGACCTTGCCATGAAAACACGTGATGAGTACCCATTGATTGTCTCTTCAGAGTGATGCTGGGGTTACTGCATCTTTTCATCTCTTTTTCAGAACCCCTCCCTCAGTCCGCCTTTTTTTTTCCACCAACTTCACTTTCCCTTCAAACATTTCTTTGTTGTCACCAAATAAATTCCACAACAAATAAAGGGACAACACTACATAGTTCAGTCATATTGGGAGCATGCCCCATCCTCAGATGCAAATGGATGTATCCCTTGGTAAGTGCCATCACATGTATCCCCTCCAACTGACCACCTCATTGCCCTCTTGTCATTGAAACATCTTTGCAGTGGTCCACTTCTCCCTCTCACCTTCTGCATCAAAGAGTTGTGTTGTATGAATAGACATTCAGAATTGAACATGCACCTCTGAGTGTGTGGACAGTGCCATGACCTCCAGCATTGATGAATGACACCTTCCTTTTTGTCCCACATCAAAGTGGTTGTCCCAAATTTGTACCCTCTTTTTTCATACTTTTCAAAGAAAAGCTTGTTTTCTGCTGTAGGTTCTCCATCTCAGAATGCCAGGGCATTTTGAATCCCCTTTTTCCTGTTTGTTAGATGTGGATATGCAGTGAAGAATCCATCATGAGAAATGAAATTCATCATGATGGTTGAATGGAACATGAAGATAGGATGGAATGGTATTGGTGTGTTCGACTCTACAACGTTGATGGTGCAGTCTCCATTTGTGAGCATCATCACACTTCAGATTGATTCCACCTTGTAACAAGGGAACCTGTGCAGTGGCCTCACCACAACATACACCAATGCCTGCAAATGGTTAATTACTTGATGAGCACATTTCCTCAGCATGTATACATCCATGTCATCAGGATCCCAACCTCCAGTTGGATCAAAGATGTGAAGAGCCACAGAACCTGAAACAACAACATACTGGGCACACAACATATTGAAGAACTCATCATGTGGGAGTCCGAAAACATCAAGCATGGTTGTAATGTGCTGTTTGATCATGAGGTGCATCACATTGTAGTTTGTTCTGCACATCCCACTGTACACTACCAGATTGGCGACTGACATTACTCTTTTTTTCAGTCAACTTGTTGCTGCGGGAATTTTGCTCAGACACACACTCATCCTCGGTCGTCTCATAGCACCACAACACACCACCGGAATTCAGCAGAGATGATGGCATTCAGTTCATGCAAGGCCTCAGTTTCTGTCTCCAAGTGACCGAAGATCAGATTTGAAGATTGTGAAATTGCAAAGGTTGTAATTTACTTTCGGTCATCATGGGGTGTACTCTAGAATACTTTCCGAGTAATATGCTAAATTTCATTTCAAATCCCGAGAGTGTTTTGGTAAATGATGAGACTGCAGAGGTCCAAATTTTACCTTCGGTCATCATGGTATACATTCTATAACACTTTCCAAGTAATATACTACATTTTATTTCAAATTCTGGTGGTGTGTTGTAGTGCTATGAGATGGCTGAGGATGAGCGCATGTTTGAGCAAAATTCCTGCAGTGACAAGTTGACTGAAAAAAAGAGTAAGCCAGTGATCTGTTCAGCAACCTTAGTTGGCATATGAGCCAACAAAGATCCTTGTGGGCAGCAAGGATGGTATGTCTACAATGCAATGCATCACTGTCAATATTTCCCGGGTATCTACACATACTTACATTGCATTCCACAATGACCCACACATTGCTTGTCTCTCCAGGAAATCCAGGTCTCTGTACCAGTGCTCAACTCATCAGCTTTTTGCATCATAGCACATATGCATACCTTCACCAAATAGTTTAGCATGAATCCCAAAAGGTGGAAGGACATTGTGACATGGTTGTACTTGGTGTGTTCTATTGCCATGCTGTCCATCTATATGCTCACTTTCTTCAGCATTGTCAGAAACCCTTGTGGTTCATATGACTACTGAAGTGACCAAATTTGTATTTCTTGTGCACACATGACTCTCAGTCGCATTCTTGCAGTGGCTTACAATGGTACCCTGTCTCCTTAAACCCACCTCTTCATCTGACAGTATCCTACTTTACCCCATCATGATTTCCTCCCACATGGAATGTCACTTATCTTAGGTAAACATGTTCATCTATGCTTTTCTATTTCATGAATAACAAGGAGATACCCATAGATTCTGCGACATCCTTGCTTGTGTTTGGCGATGCTGTCCACAATAAACTATGCCTTGCCAGCACTGAAACCAAACCATCTATTGTTTCTCGTGCCTATGGAGACCTCTGTGACCAGGCAACAGTTGTAGAGAATCCTAATGCCTCTGACCACACACACACAACTTCTGGTTTACAAGGAACCACTTCAACATTCAGTCTCAGTCTTGCAGCCTGTGTGTATTCGACTGCAAGGAAAGCTTGGGAAACATAACATGTCTATCTTCAGTAATTGGAACAAGTGAGCAGTAGCATTTCATACCACACATGTCTGACAGTTATAAAGGACTGCAACAGGTGCCCCATCAGCTGTGCAGTTTATCCAACTAACATCTCTGGGAGACTTGAACTTGTGGGACATGAGTATTGACACTGTTTCAAAGCTTCACTGTTTGGTGCATTCAGCACTTGGAGGTCATGAACATGGCAATCATTTGAGTGATGGTTTGTATATGCAATGCCATGTTTTCACTAAAGTAATGCTGTCTGTGCTTTCAGTCTGTTCTGCTGATCATGTTTGTGTGCAGATAACCTCAGCAAATGCTCATGTACAGAGTGCCTTGCAGCCTGGAGACAATGTCAACAACTTTTTGAAAGCTGTTGATAAGACCTGGAAGGTGGCCAGAAAACTGAAACTTGGTTGCTGGAATGAACAGGGGCAGATCATGCCATGTTCACCCATGACTTTCACTGAAGGTGATCTTATTGATATAGCAGTCATATGTGATATTGTGGTCACCCGTTCACCTTTCTGTGCAAGAGTTGTTCAGGTGCACCTCAACTTGGAGCATGTCCTACAAGTTACTGCTTTCCACACTGAGCATGTACACATGTTTTATTTCACATAAATGACATTCATCACATCTTTTCCTTTTGAATACAGGCCCCCAAAAAGCACAAGATCAGTGCCACTGCATCTGTTGATGTTCTTGAACCCAAAAGTGTTTCCTTTGCATCATGTCAGAACCGGTCCTCCTTGCTCCTGATTAGGGGTCAGGGGGTCGGAGATGCAGAGATGCAGAGGTGCAGAGGGGTGGGTCTTGGTGCAGGACTTATGTGTCACGCCCTTGTGTAGGTTCAGGACCCTTAGGAGCAGAGTTAAGGAGTTAAGGAGTTAGGAACACAGGAGGTGTTCTAGTTGATATTCTGACTAAAGTACAACACTGTACACTATAGAATATTTATACTACAGAGATACATAGGATTTACTACAGATTGATAATACGGAACATTCGATGACTAAAATAATGAGTAAGATGAAGGAATGAGTAAATGAATACCAAAGCTGTGCACCAGATATACAGATGACCAGAGTGGTGCACAGTTTTGTTACATAAGTGAATCTAATCTAAATGAGGACATGTCATGTGGTCCAGAAGTCAGGTGATGCATATCTGAGGAGATTGCACCAGAGATGGTCTGGAGTTGACCGGAGTTGACAGGAGCTGGACAGCGTATGACATATCATAAACTTTACTATACATGGATTCATGGAAATGTACACCCCCATAATATACCCAGCTGGGTTATTTACATTTTGATCAGCATGTTGTGATGCTTGCAAAATGCCATTCTACATGGTTGCCAATTGTCACAGACATCAATGTTGACAAGACTGTGGCACACATGACCTTGTAGATGGGCTGGTCACCAGACTACTCAACAATGGTGGTTCATATGATTGCAAATATCATATCAATATCTTCAAGTCATACTATATACCCACCTTGCATTTCAAACCAAATCAAATCAGTCTTTCCAATGTTCACAATACTCATCTGTCATATCAAGACATTACAACATGGTCATGCATTTCCTACATCGCATTCTCCTATGTTCACATGGCACAACACACAAAAGCCTAGTCACCAATTGTTGTCTGATGTGAATCCCTTTTGTCATTATCTTCTTGTGCTAAATGGCAATATCATGGTATGCCTGGGGAAAAAAAAGGCTGATGCAATCATGGATCTGGATCCAAATGTGCTAAACACATTTGTCTACTTTTCACTTGTTCTCTTTCAGGAGTCCTAATAAATCATCTCTGTTTCCAGTACAGTGATTGCATTGCCACCACCCAAATGAGAAAAGTAAAGAACAGCCAGTCACAACATCTTAGTATTTGCTCACATCTGACAGAACCACAGGTGACTGTGTATCCTCTACTGAGACAGCTGAGAGCACATTGTTTGTTCACTTGCACTATGTCATGAGTATACATTTTATAATCTTCTGTTTAACAGGAGTTCTCCTTCTGAAGTAGAGAACCCCATTGCTGGTTCTGCAACAGCTATTGACACAACTGAAGACCAATGTCAAGAAAGCAGTTCAAATTATTTGACCCAAAAACTGAACATAAACTATAAAGAAATTTTACCCACTGACTTGACTGTGTGAGTTCCTGGCTGTATCTCATGAGTGACCTCATTGTGTTACGCAGTGTACTTTTGCCCCTATGATTTTCCTTATGCAGATCACATGACTTCGAACATATGGATGATATGTGCTTGAAGGCCTATGCCAGGCTAGACCGTAAGTGCAGGCCCTCAACCCTATGCTCTAGACCTATGATGTCATGGCCCTGGTTTCCATAACTACTGGGCTGGATCCCACTTCAATCATTCACTATCTTGTACCCTATGATGTCATGCCTCACCGATCATGCATTTCTACCACTTCAACTGTACTCTACATTTTAATCCTCTGATCCTGGATGATCCTAGAGGCTATGCTTATCTCTGTAGGGCTCAGGGAATTACCTTACATAGATTTATTAAGTACAAATAGATACAAACCTGTAGACAGTATATAAACCCCCAGAGTCCAGCTGGAACGCCAGTCTGGTTCTCTTGGGTGTTCCTCTATAGCACCCTAACCAAGGTCTTGTTCCCCCTCCCCTTTCCTTAAGTCTCCGCAGTCTAGTGCAACCTGAAGTAGCTTGACGCTATAGGGTTGTTTCACATTGTTCTTAAATCTACTATAGACACATACACACCATGACTAATTTTGCGAATGTGTTGCTGAACTGTTTCAGCCTCGGTCTACTTCCTGAAGACAGCAGATGGGGGGACTTCCTACCTGTGGCAGACCACACCACATACTAGTGCTCATCTGTGGAACATACACCCATCAGCATCTGGATTGTGGTGAGGATAGTTGATACTTCTTTTGTACACAGTGGTGCACCTGTGAAAATGGTTGCTGTCCATATGGAATCTATTACTACACAAGGATCCAAACAAGCACACATTCTACTCGCAGGCCTAAGTTGCCCTATGCTCTGTATGCATTCCTTTCCACATCATAGAATGTCCTACTCATACCCTGTTTCAGTGGTCAATGAGCATTGGACAATAGTGAAGGCAACTTGTTTTTCCCCAACATTTCGCAACCAAGGCAAAGAAGTGGTAAGTCACTGTGTATGGTTGTACCACATCCTCAACATGCATTATCCAGCCTCAACCTTTTACTGCCATTTACAATGGTCAAGAACAATTTCATGTGGACAAGAGCAAAATGCAGGCCTACAAACCAGACCTCCTACAACCTGATGACATTGTCCTCATGGAATGTCATGTTTGACAATATGTTCCAAAAGATGTAGAACGTGCCCTAGGTGTGTGGGACATTTTTTGTACAACATTTGAACTGGTGGCACTTTCACTTTTGTGGAAGGCACCCATAGAAGAATGTGTGGAAACTGAAACAGAACCTATGATTCATGAGGACATTGTAATCTGATTGTGTCTCTTTGTCTTATTTGTTTTGAACCATTCTCATGTGAGACATCTATCATAGTGTACATGAGAATCAAACATACCCATTTCTGTACGACCTAACATGTCCTTGTGGCCCTACAAGATACCTGTGTCAGCCATCAGCATAGTTGTGTGCCTGGGTTCATGTTTTGGACATTTGACCCTTGGCAGAATAAATCTCGACCACACACACACAAAGATAGGCATCAGCAAATCACTAATTTTGGGACAATATTTTATAATTATTACAATAATTATGGCAATTTGACAGCATGTGACAGCATGTTACATGATGTTACATCATTGCATGCCAACAGAGTCACACAGT
>JBBPTV010000772.1:0-15421 GCA_038094275.1 Tubosaeta brunneosetosa | reverse complement strand
CTCCCAAGTCATTTCTCCCCTCGTCTATCGTCTCAGATTACCTCCCTCCTGGAAAATCCATGACACATTCCACGCTTCCCTTCTATCCCCGTTCAAACAAACTGAAGCACATGGTCCCTCCTTCCCTAAACCGCCTCCAGAAGTAATAGATGACGAAGAAGAATTCAAAGTGGAAGCTATCCTATTGCACAAAGGCCGCCCTGGCAACTATCAGTACCTGACCACATGGAAAGGATATTCCCGGTCGGAAGCCACATGGGAACCCAAAGAAAATCTCCGCCATGCTCCCAAAATCCTCTCTCCGTATAAACGTTCTCACTCCTTGAAATAGACGCGACATGTTCTTTCCTCTCTCTATGTTACACCCATTCTTCTTCACCCTTCAACCTTGCTTCGCGTTTACTGCCGTCGTCCTTCTCCTCGTTTTATTCTTTTCACTTTACTGGTCCTGTGACTGTTCTTCTTTTAAACCTAACCGTCCTCCTTCGCACGCCTAACTCTTTCTTTTACAATCATCACCCATTCGCATTCGGCTTGAATCAGTGAAAGTCTTAGCGAGCTGCTGCGTGCCGCTACTTAGTAACTGATCCTCTGGCAACGCGCTTTTCCCTACTCCCCTTCCTCACCATCATGGACTCTTGTGAAATCACCTCGAACACTGCCACCTCTGGTTGGGATACATCCGGCTTCCCTGACGGTGTCGTCTCTGTGGACGAACCCCTCTCTGCTCACCGACTCTCCTCTCCCCCTCCGGGCTATCATGATCGCCTATTCCGTCTCTTGGCTGATCCATCCGTCGCTCACTCCCTAGACTATTATCTGGACGTCGATTCCCCTCTCCATGCTCTCTGCCAACTCCTCCGTCATTTTCGACTCCTGTCGATTGCGCAACCTACTGGTTGGGGACGAACTACCACCATCGACACCCAGTATATGGATGTGGCCAATACTAATGCCTTGGTCATCCTCGCTCATCAACTCAGTTTGGAAGAATTCCTCGAGGATATTTGTCGTTACTTAGAGCAGCTATCCCAGTCCTCCATGCCGTTTACCCATCATCGCCCTATCCCACCATGTCGCAAGAAACCCAAACGCCGTCGTAACACTCGTCTTGCTCGTCAACGCTCTCCTTCCCCAATGGATTATGGGGATAGTCTCTTCATCCCGGAAGCGTACGAAAACGACACTGGATCTCCCCTTGCCACGGATCTTTAGTCTTCGTAGGCACTTCGACGGTACAAAGGGGGTAATGTTACAATCTTTTTCCTTTTCTTTCTTCTTGATTCGCTCATGTACACTTCACTTATCTCCTTCCGTTAGTCTTTCCTCTTCTCATCGTTAAATGACGACTTTCTCTTGAGGCCATCAACGCTTCCTTCGGGTGATGACTCCTATCTTTATCTCTCAGGCTTACGTTCTTCCCTGAGCAATATTCTGAACTATCGTCTCATCCTCTCACCTTTCGCCTTCCAATGACTTCCTCGTGTTGTCATTTCCTTTCTAAGGTAGATGACTCGACTCCATAGTTCCTTCTTTTGTCTAGTCTTATCTTGCTCTCTCATTGGACGATTACCTCCGCAGCTGTCTCTCTCACGACGGCGATGTTCTCCCTTGTTCCATAGTATTCCTTAACATTCCATTCTCTCACGATAGGAATAGTTAAATACCAGATCGCCTGTACAATAGTTCCTTACACTGATTCTACACAATACAACGTAGCAATCTCCTGTCCTCGAGCGATTCTCGAGTCCTCTGAGTCTCCCTTGTCAATATCGACTTCCGTCGTCCCTTCTTCCCAAGATCTTAGTCAACGCCCTTCGTCCTCAGTGCACAATTCCATTGTGACCCTCGTCCTTGTCATTGAACTCTGAATCTCTTTGTCCTCGAGATACGACGTCCATCAACATCCTCCGTCAATCTTCTTTGGTTCGTGCTTAGCTTGCTAGGAGAGACGCTGTGGTACCTCTTCGTGAGCGTCCGCCTCTCTGGAGTTAAGTCGAACGCCCCTCGTGGTACGTTTAGCGTTACATCAGCTAATGTTAACCTTTGTCTATGTTCTGGTCCACTCACATCTTCATCAGCTTGTGATGCTTCAGTCCACAAGGGGCTGTCCTCTAGCGTCATCCTGAAGATGTCTTGTGCAACTTCTGCTATCTGGGGGTAGGTTGCATTGCTGTGCCTCTTGCACCTGTTTCTGATCACTCACACTTTTATCAGCTGGATTATTGTCTCTCAGAGTCATCCCAAAGATCCCTTGAGTGACTTCTTCTATCTGGGGGCCAGTCAGTTTGATTTACTTGTACCTGTTTCAGGTTGCTCACATTTTCATCAGAAGGACTTTCTAAAGTCATCCAGTAAACTCCCTGAGCAGCACCTTCCATCTGAGAGTAGGTCATATTAATGCACTTGCATTTGTCTTCTGTTCACTCATGCTTTGGTCAGCTTACCACCTCTTGAGGGCAAGCTTGGCCTGATTGCTGTTTTCATGCCTCCGTCTATCATTCTTGCTGACTTCTGTCCCACCTAGACCACAAGTTATGCAGAAGCAGAACACCATGGTGAGTTGTGTTCATCCTGGTTGCATCTTAGCTTTTGTACTTGTCAACTACCTGTTGACCTTGTATTCTGCAAGGTGCTTTCATTGATTGAGTTCATTTAGTTCCCACCAGGTTAACAGGGTAACTTTGTTTTGGATTAGATATCCTGATCTATGGCTGTCATATTGCTTTTTGTTTTCATTTTAAGGATGGCTCAATTGTACCATTTAGCTTTATAATGCAGATTGTACTGAGCTCACCCTTGAACAGTATCTATTACCTCCCTTCATGACAGTGTGTATTACTCTGTATTTTGTTGTTCTCTTGTTACACCTTCTGCAGAAGTGGATTCAATCCCACAAGGTGGTCCAATCTTTCAAGTTGCACTCCCTTTGCAAGGTGTGTAACACTACTTAACAAAACTTGTTAATCTGATGGATTGCTGTAACATGAAGCATACTCAAAAGAGTGTTCAACTTAACCCAAGAGAGGCAGACGCTCACGAAGAGGTACCACAGCGTCTCTCCTAGCAAGCTAAGTGCAAACCAAGGACAGAGAACAGAGGATGATGATGAGGGAGCATGTCAAAGTATAACTCTGGACATCTCCAGAGTTCACATAGAGACCAACTCCAGTCGTCTTTCACTCATTTTTCATCCTACCTCTTTTAGACTTACTTATACCTCTTATAGTATAGTCATACCTCATGTCAATTGCTTGGTGGCACTCCTACTCCCTCCAAACATGTGCTGCTGCGCCCTTTGTTATCTCCTGAAGCAGTGCGCCTAGGTCCTGCTCCTAAATAAAAGGGACTGAAGGTGACTCTGAATCTTTTGTTACACTTGTGTACTTGAAGGAGAGTTCAACCTGACACTAGAAGGGTAGACACTCATAAAGAGGTGCCATAGCATCCTTTCACACTAGTCAAATACAAATGACAAGAGAGAGACATGGGACTTGAGAGATCACTCAAGAACTTAGATAAAAGTATACAATAGACATATAGACTCAGAGTGGAGAGAAAAGTACAGTGGCAATCAGTATATAAGTATTCTATGTGGGAAAATAGAATACCATGGAAAACGATGGAAGAAATGGAGACATATTTCCATCACAAGAGAAATAGCTGTGGAGTAAATTGTCCAATGAGAGAGTGGTTAACATAGGAAGAACAAACATGTGTGAGGGAATCCAAGCACCAACAAATAGTGAACATATATATAGTGGAAATGAAAAGAAAGTCCCAAAGAGATTGGCTGGAGGAAGGAGAAAAGAAGCAGGTCAAGAGAAAGGAAAAAGATCATAACATAAACAATGTTGAAACAACCAAGCTACTTATGCCTACTTTCAGGGGTTTTGTGTCAGATTGATAGGTATTGTACATAAACATATTAGCTAATTGCAGAAAAAGGTCTAACAAGGCCTATGCAGGCCACAACATCACTAGATATATAGGATTATGGGTGATGGTTAGTACAACTTGCTCTACATATGCATCAGTATGCCATATGTTTATGTAGCCCATTGTCAAAAGGGCATCTCTCACCTTTGCTACTACTATAGGTAATTTAAAAATGCTGTGCCTTTGCTCTGAAATGATGATATTGCTGACTACCCATTCTAGAAGTTTGTGGTAGTTTATTTACATTTGTTGCTTATTCAAAATGGATTATTGTCATGCAGCATATGCATGTAAAATGCTTAAAGGATTTCACATATTTAGCAAGCATAACACCAGTGGAAAATATACTAAAATAGCAGGCTAAAAACTTGACAACATATTGACAAGAAATTGATTGCATAGAAAACACAAATTTGTTCCACATGATTATCCTAATCACTTCTTTCTTGTCCAAAAAGATATTCTGGTGGCTCTCTGATGACCACTGTCATTTTATTATTGGCTATCAGACTGTCATTAGAAATCCAGAGTGAAGTGTCATAAAACTTACAGATGATATGTTTAGACAGTAGATCTATGATAGGCTGAAGCATTGCCTCCTTCTCTTGATGCTGTAGCTTGAATTGAGAGTAAAACTCATCAAGTGCCTTAACCACTCTAGAAGATGTTCCAGATGATTTATATATCTTAGCTGCTCTTGCAATGGGATTTTCAATATTCTGCTGATGCAGGAAAAAGGAGTGTTCCAAAGTTAGAGCCCAGGCTACAAATATTAATTATTGGGAGAAATTTAAAATTGTTTGAAATATACCAGTGCCAGCCTTAAGAGCCTGTTTCCATGGAGTAGTCATAAAAGAGGATTGAACCTTTGTATTTTTAAAGAATAATCATATATGGAGCAGGGAACATACTCCAGATAGAGAACTTGGAGTAGATCCCTTAGACATCTAATAATTGTGTAGAATTTAGCTAGAGAGGTAATGAATAAATCACCTGTGAAGAAATGACAACCTATATCAATAAGGTTTAGATGAAGATTGACTCCATAATTGAAAAGGTTAATAACATACATTCTAATTTATAAAATGCTATTAATGAAAAGCAGCCAAAAAAAAATACACCCACCTCCTTTGAAACAAAATATTGGGAGATTTTGTAAATGGGATCTGAATATAGAGAAGAATATAACACATACATCCTAAAACCTAACATGAATGGATAAGAAAAGACAAGAGAATTAAAACAAACCAGCTACAAATTATAAATATTGGATATCAGTCAACTGTACTAGAAATTAAAAGAGGATAATTTGCACATTCTACTGACATTAGAGTGTTGAAATGAAGGAAAAATGAAGAAACTCACATTCTAAAAATGAATGCATAAATAAAATTTTGACAAAGCATTAATATCATACCTGCTGTTAAAAATTATTAAGATAATATTATCTTGAAGTGATAAATAGAGAAAAATTTACTTACCAGCTAAATGTCCACAATGAGATAGATCTTACAATGAAAATAGAAAAATACACACTTGCTGTGTATAAAAATAGGTTTGTATATGTACGTTATCAATAACCAATAAGGCACATACATTCTATAAATGAAAAATCAGGACTAATTTAGCACTCTGTAAGCAATAGACCTCTTACCCACTATGAAATTGAAACAAAAAGTTATGAACACTAATCTGAATTCCACAATAAAAATCAGACTACTTACCTCCTATGAATGACAGATAAACAGGGAGTGATCAGCACCAATCAGAATCCCATATCAGGATCAGACCAGTTACCTCCTAGAAATGAAAGTGAAACAAGAAGTGATCAGTACCAATCAGAATTCCCCAACGAGAATGAGTCCACTTGCCAACTATGAATGACAGTGAAAGAGAGAATTTATAAGCACCCATCAGAATTCCCCAGTCACAATCAAATCACTAACCCCCTATGAATGAGAGAGAAATAAAGAGTAATCAGTATCAATCAGAATTTCCCAATCAGAATCAGACCACTGACATCCTATGAATGATAGAGAATCAAAGAGTGATCAGCACCAATCAGAATTCCCCAATCAGAGTCATATCACTCACCACCTATGAATGAGAAAGAAACAGAGAGTGTTCAGCAATCAGAATTCCCTAAAAAGAATCAGACCACTTACCAACTATAGATAAAAGAGAAACAAAGTGATCAACACCAACCAGAATTCCCAAATCAGAGTGAGTCCACTTACATACTGTAAATGAGAGAAAAACAAACAGTGATCAGCACTGATCAGAATTCCCCAATCAGAATCAGACCACTTGCCTTCTATGAGCAAGAAATGAACGGAGAGTGATCAGCACCAATGAGAATTCACTAATAAGAATCAGACCACTTACCCCCTATGAATGAGAGAGAAACAAAGAGTGATTAGCATCAATGAGAAATCCTCAATCAGAATCAGACCACTTGCATACTATGAATGAGAGAGAAACAAAGAGTGATCAGCATCAATCAGAATTTCACAATCAGAATCAGATCACTTACATACTATTAATGAGACAGATTAAAGAGTAATTAGCACCAAATAGAATTCCCTGATCAGAATCAGACCACTTATTGACTATGAATGAGGAAAAAACAGAGAGTGATCAGCAACAATCAGAATTCTCCAGTTAGAATCAGACCACTTACATCCTATGAATAAGAGACAAACAGAGAGTGATTAGCACCAATCAGAATTCCTCAATCAGACTCAGACAACTTACAAACTATGAATATAAGAGAAACAGAGAGTGATCAGCACCAATCAGAATTCCTCAATCAGAATCAAACCACTTACTGCCTATAAATAAGAAAGAAACAGGAAGTGTTCAACACTAATCAGAATTCCCTAATCAGGATCACCACTTACCCCCTATGAATAAAAGAGAAACAGATAGATCAGAATTCTCTAATCAGAATCAGACCACTTACATCCTATAAATGAGAGAGAAACAGAGAGTGATTAGCACAAATCAGAGTTCCCCAGTCAGAATCAGACCACTTACATACTATAGATAAGAATGAAACAAAAAGTGATCAGCACTGATCAGAAATCCCCAATCAAAATCACACCACTTACATCCTATGAATGAGAGAGAAACAGAGAGTGATCAGCACCAATCAGAATTCTCCAATTAGAATCAGACCACTTACTCCCTATAAACAAGAGATAAACAGGGAGTGATCAGCACTAATCAGAATTTCCCAATCAGAATAAGACCACTTGCCGACTATGAATAAGAGTGAAATTGAAATTAATTAGCACCAATCAGCATTCCACAATCAGAATCAGACCACTTACATACTATGAATGAGAGTAAAACAGAGTGATCAGCACTGATCAGAATTCCTAAATCAGAAAACTTACCAACTATGAATGGAAGAAAAACAGAATGTGACCAGCAATGATCAGAATTCCCCAATTAGAATCACACCACTTACATCCTATGAATGAGAGCAAAACAGAGAGTGATCAGTACCAATCAGAATTCCCCAATTACAATTAGACCACTTACCTTCTATGAATAAGAGTGAAACAGAGTGAGAAGAATCATCAGATCACTTACCTTCTATGAATGGCAGAAAAACAGAGAGTGATCACCATCAATTCAAATTCCCCAATCTGAATCAGACCACTTACCTCCTATATGTCAGTGAGAAACAGAGAGTGATCAGCACTAATCAGAATTCCCTAACCAGAATCAGATCACTTACATACTATAAATGAGAGTGAAACAGAGAGTTATTAGCACCAATCAGAATTCTCCAATCAGAATCAGACCACTTACACCCTATGAATGTACAAGAAACAAAGTGATCAACACTAATCAAAACTCCCAAACCAGAATCAATCAGACTACTTACCTCCTATGAATAAGAGAGAAACAGACACTGATTAGCACCAATCAGAATCCCCCAATCAAAATCAGACCACTTGCATTCTGTGAATGAGAGAGCAATCAGCACCTATCAGTGTTTCTGAATCAGAACTGGACTACTCACTACCTATGAATGAGACAGAAACAGAGAGTGATCAACCCTAATTAGAATTCTTTAATCTGAATCAGACCACTTACCAGCTATAAATGAGACAGAAACAGAGAGATAAGAATTCCCCAATCTGAATCAGACCACTTACCCACTATGAATAAGAGAGAATCAGAGTGATCAGCACCCATCAGAATTCCCCAATGAGAATCTGACCACTTACATTCTATGAATGAAAGAGAAACAGAGAGTTATCAGCACCAATCAGAATTCCCCAATCAGACCCAGACCATATACCTTCTATGAATGAAAGAGAAATGGGAAGTGATTAGCACCAATCAGAATTCCCCAATCAGAATTAGACCACTTACATCCTATCAATGAGAAAGAAACAGACAGTGATTAGCATCTATCAGAATTCCCCAATAAAAATTAGACCACTTACTGCCTATGAATGAGAGTGAAATACAGAGTGATCACCACCTATTAGAATTCCCCAATCAGAAACAGCCCACTTACTGCCTATGAATGAGAGAGAAGCAGTGAATTATCAGCATCAATCAGAATTCCCTAGTTAGAATTATATTACTCACCACCTATGAATAAGAGAGAAATACAGTGATCAGCACCAATGAGAATTCCCCAATCAGAATCAGACCACTTACTAACTATGAATGAGAGAGAAATAGAGTGTAATCAGCACCAATCAGCATTCCTCACTCAGAATCAGGCCACTTACCTTCTATAAATGACAGAGAAACAGAGAGTGATCAGCACCAATCAAATTTCCCACTCAGAATCAGGCCACTTACCCCCTATGAATATGAGTGAAACAGAGTGATCAGCATCAATCAGCATTCCTCACTCTGAATCAGGCCACTTACCTTCTATGAATGACAGAGAAACAGAGAGTGATTAGTACCAATCAGAATTCCCCACTCAAAATCAGGCCACTTACCCCCTATGAATATGAGTGAAATAGAGTGATCAGCATCAATCAGAATTCCTCAATCAGAATCAGACCACTTACCTTCTATGAATGAAAAAGAAATAGGGAGTAATTGGCACTAATCAGAATTCCCCAATCAGAATCAGACCACTTACTGCCTATGAATAAGAGAGAAACAGAGAGTAATCATGACTAATCAGAATTCCTCAATCAGAATTAGACCACTTGCCCCCTATGAATGAGAGTGAAACAATGAGTGATCAGCACCAATCAGAATTCCCCAATCAGAATCAGACCACTTACATCCTATGAATAACAGAGAAACAGGAAATGATCAGCACCAATCAGAATTCCTCAATCAACATCAGACCACTTACCAACTATAAATGAGAGTAAAACAGCAAGTGATCAACACCAATTAGAATTCACCAATCAGAATCAGACTACTTACACTCTATTAATGAGTGAGAAAAACAGAGTTATCAGCATTAATCCAAGTTCCCCAATCAGAATCACACCACTCACCTCCTATGAATGAGAGAGAAACAGAGAATGATCAGCATCAATCAAAATTCCCCCATTAGAATTAGACCTCTCACCTTCTATGAATATGAGAGAAACAGAGAGCAATCAACATCTATCTGAATTCCCCAATCAGAATCAGACCACTTACCCCCTATGAATGAGAGAAAATAGAGAGTGATCAGCACCTATCAGAATTCCCAATCAGAATCAGACCACCTACCCCCTATGAATATGAGAGAAACAGAGTGATCAGTACCAATCAGAATTCCCAAATCAGAATCAGACCACTTGCCAACTATAAATGAGAGAGAAACAGAAAGCAGTCAATACCAATCAGAATTCCCCAATCAGAATCAGACCACTTACTGCCTATGAATGGGAAAGAAACAGAGAGTGATTAGCACCAATCAGAATTCCCTAATTATAATCAGACCACTTACCAGCTGTGAATGAGAGACAAACAGAGAGTGATTGGCACCAATCAGAATCCCCCAATTAGAATCAGACCACTTACCCACTATGAATAAGAGAGAAACAGACAGTGATCAGCACCAATCTGAATTTCCCAATTAGAATCAGACCACTTACCAACTATGAATGAGAGTGAAACAGAGAGTGATTAGCACCAATGTGTATTCACCAACCAGAATCCAGCCACCTACTCTCTATGGAAATAAGCCATAATTGCATCAGTCTATCTGAATTTCTTCCTTAGCACCTTATCACTTACAGACTATAAACAACAGTGGTTATTCCCAATCTGAATTTGCCAATAAAAATTGGCCCACTTACATGCTAACAATAATTAGTCCTGATCTCAATTTATGGATGACAATTAGTCCACTTACATACTATAAATTTATTAGAGATAGGGAATTATATTAGCATGCACCCAAATTCTCTTTCCATACAAACCTCCTAAGAGTGCAACAAGTGTGAATATGAAATGTTTGATAAAAAAGATAATTGAATGACACATACTCTTGTATGTGGAAACCATGACGCCATGATGCTCATCAGTCTTGCTTGCTTGTCTTTATCAAATTCCACACTCTCATGCAATAATCCATAAGCATATGGCAGTAGTGCTCTATAACAGTGTCAACATTTCATGATTACTATGCAGATAGTATCTTACTTCTCTACAGAGTACTTCATGCAGAGTGATATGCTTGATTTCTGGGTGGTTAGTAGCAATACCTGCAGAGCTTCCTCATTCAAGGCTGCTGCTGTTCTGTCTAAAAGACTTTCACATCCATGGTCAGATTTGTCCATGTCTATGAGTAAAAATAAACAGAATGCAGCACTGTACATTGCATGATAATCTTTACCTTCCAGGTATACACAATCCTTTGGAGGATACTTCTTTGCTTTCAGCATTTCCCATGCAGTACGGCTTCTCAGCATCTCCTGTACATACTCCTGGACTTTCTGGAACTGCTCTTTGATTGGTAAATCCTGCTCATTGGGTTTCAGTTTCTGAATAGCTGTGGCCCTCAGTGCATCACATTTTGTGAGCACAACCACAACAGGCACTGGAATTCAAATGTGATTAAAATGTAATGCATGGTAAAGTAAATTCTACCATTTCCTGTGTCACACTCATCAAAAAACTTTTCCTCTGCAGCTACCACAGCACGGTGGTACTGGTCCATTGGAATGCAATACCTGTTCAGAGACAAACCATTCTCAATGTACTTTGAGTGTTGCGAGGTCTTCCTACCATATAACATGAATGCGTTTCTTGAGGAAAGTGGCTGTCGCACGCTCGGCAACAAAGCGTCTCATCTGTTCGAATTCCTCTATTCCACCGGCCTCGAACCCGCGCGAGTCATGAAAGACAAAGTCTGGGTTGCTCTTGAAGACCAGCTCGTTCGTAATGTCGTGTAATCCACGCTTGGGGCACGCCGACTGAGAGTGAACAGCGGATTTAAGACGACAACCGGAACTCACCTCGTCAGATTCCTGGATCTGTTCACGATCGACCTGATCATGTACCATCAGTGCTCTAAAGGATTGGAGGGCGAAGCAACTTCCTACTTTTTCTCCCTGATCGTTGTAGATCTCCGGGTCTTCCGTGGAATCGCAAATTTTCTTGAGAATAGTTGTTTTGCCCGCGTTGGCCCGGCCGATAACGAGAATCCTGAACCGTCCGAACTTCTCTCTGAGGTCAGACTCCATAGTATGGGTAAGAGTTAGGGATAAGACTGGGATGTGAACACGTTGACGGTGGTTGGCTTGGTGGAAGTGCAAGCGGTGCTTCGACACAACACACCCCAACAACCGAAACCGTCGAATTTCTTGTCGACCGTGCACGTATACGATTGTTCCTACACCACTTGCATACGCAACCGCGTATCATTCTCCCCGTACGACGGGTCTAACCAGCCGGCGAAGATAAATTGGCACAACGCGCAAGGCGTGCATAGGTGAACTAGCTCCAGAGTCCACGTGTGTAACTCCACCGCCACCCTTGTTGACTTGGATCTACTATGGCCACGCTGAGAGGGATGATATCGATGAGGGACATACAGAAAAAAAGCCCTTCCAGGAGCTAGCTGCGGCTGTCGGTATGTTTCACATAGCGTACGCCAGAATACTAAATATGATCGCCTTCGCCATCTCTATCTCGCAATGGAGCAGCTCTGGTCCCCACGCAGTATATTAGACCTAACGCCTAACGAACCGATGGTATGTACTCAACAGCTCGTGCACGACGTGGCAGCCCCGGCCGCACATATGTACGTTTCCCAACTCTGGAATCCAGGTTGCATATACGAGGTCCGACGACTGACAATGCAAGTTCTGCCCCTCGAATAACATCGACATCAAGAACAATATCGAGAGTTGGGCATGCCCCATCCATAAAAGAGAATTTCACCCCATACGGAACCAAGCCAAGGCGATTGCAACCTCTGCTTCAACTAGTTGCTGTGGAGCGCTTCGTCCTGCGCGGGTAGAAGTGACTGTGGACTTGCGGCGGGAACCGCGCATATCGCGACGTGCGTCATGCATGTCCAACACCATATCCAGACTAGGCGGAAGGAAGCCATGGCACGTCAGTAGACAACAATCAATCCAGCATGCGCTTCGTTAGCTCAAGGTTGAGAGCACCAGTCAATCTGCACGGGCCGACACGCCGCTTTGAAACGTCCACAGTGCAGAATGGCCCCGGTGTCCCTTTCGACACATTGATCTTGAATGGGATTGTGTCACGTAAATGATGTTCCGCGAAGCGTTGTGTCGACAAATAAGCGTAGGGTAATAGGGAACTTTGAAGTAGCATCTGCAAAGCTGTAGAAATCATATCATGAATGTTGGTATTCTACTGAGTACACAATCATTCTGATTGGTCGAAAAGGCTAGAAGCGAGAGACTTATACCTAAATGTGGGTGACTTCCAAAAAGAAATGGTCGCTTGCAGGTGGTTGGATGGTCCCCTACCTCGGCTAACTGGGATTTGGTTTGCAGATAGGCTACGCTCAGTGATTTTCCCAGGAAACACTGCCATGCATTGAATGGTTACCGGAGAGGACGTGTCTCACCCGCATTCAAGCTCTGAACCAGACTTGCTGGTTCTATTGAAGAAACTAGGTAGCATTTCCACTGTATCGGCCTACCGCTAAGGTTGAGTGGGCAGCACACACCATACTAATTGCACGAACGCACCTCGTCCGCCACGCCAAGAACCAATCACCATCATATTCCATTAATCAAAAATCTGCTCGCCCGACAAAGGGTTCGCCGCGCATGAGATGGGGTAGCCAATGCACGTTGTCCGCCAGTGTAGGGAGTGGACGGCAGTGCGGGGTCGATGTCGAGGGTGAACCACTATCATCAGACCTGCCGGAGACCTGAGCCAGATCCCACGCGTTCGGCACACCGCGTATGTCCATGCAGCATAGGTCCGAATGTCAAACTCCTGGTCGACGCAGGCGATGGTGAAGAGCAGCGTGCCGGTGTGCGCGCAAGAGGCGTCTCGAGTCCGAGCAAGGACAGAGTGCGGAGAAGACGCACCTGGAGTTCGCGACGGGTAGCTTGAGCGGCCCTTCCAATAGTGGGAAGCATTTGGCGCGTCGGAGATACCGTGGATCTTGAATCCGAGTACTCTCTGTTCCCTCTGCAAGATACCCACCACTCTTGCGCATCCTCCAGCAAAAAACCATTAGAATTCTCCTCACTCTCTTCAAATATGCTCAATCCAACTCGGTGCAATCCCCGCCCGCTATCGAGGCGCACTCGGCGGCGACAAGACAGACTGGCTCGCAAAGACGCAGTCGCACAGGACCGTGGTCAATACCAATCCGACGAAATGGCTACGTACCAAATATATTGAGAGTCCAGTGAAAGTGACTGCCACACCATAGAGTGAACACGGGTGCTGAACATCTCGAAGCTCGCATATCAAAGCAGATGCGTACTGTTATTGTCATGGAGGGGTTTGGACTTTTAGACAATAAAAATGAGTTCAATACGGATGACTTCGTCCTCCCCAATCGAGGGATCGAACGTGAATCACTCGAGGCAACCTCTTCGTCTCCGTCCCCCCCCCCCTCGACGGGACTTCCTCGTGTGTCCATCTCTTTCAGTGGGGAGGGCCTCCCCAAGGTAGACGCACTCCGACCTACCTTCTTGCTGGTGCGTGCTCATCTGGGAGCCAGCGTCTGCTCGAGCGCTATCGAACACGGCTCTCTTGCGCTCATGAAGCGTCAGAGGTTGAGGAGGCCAACAGTTTGACATTAGTACCCATTCTCAGTCATCTATGCGTCAGAAATGATGGTCTACACGTATTTTGGGGTGGTGTCGTTGTACCTCACCGGGTTGTCATGACCAGCCGTTGTGCGCCCTCGCCCTCCACACCCTTGTCATCACGATGACGCTGCCCTGCGCTAGTCGTCCTCATCATGACATCGCTGCGGTAGTGGGCACGCTGAGCATGAAAGGAATCAGAAGACAGGCTTTAAACCCTCATCTATGCATGACCGTACCTGACGACTAGAGGGCTGGACGGACGAGGACTTCATGGAGGGACTCGATGAGTGATATTGAGTGGAAGCATAATTAAAACTCAGACTCTTTTCGACCGACACTTGACATTCGCCATGACCGCACTTTGCAACTCGTCTCACCGCACCTTCTGCAGTGTCGCAAGTCATTAACAGTCAGTCTTCCAAGCTGCACCAAAGCTAATGTAGAAGACACTTACCTGACACAGAAAGTTCCCAATGGCATCCAAGCTGCATCCTGCATCCTGCTGTTGCCGTGCTCGCGCTGCGGGCGGCCCCAAGGTATGGTCCCAGATACGCCATGGAACAAGCCAAACGGGAGAGTTGGTCTCTCCCGCACTTCTGATCCTTTGTTAGTTGGCATCTCCATGACTATTCTCCCTCGCCCAGACACACCTGGTTCCACCATCGCGTACCTCTAGTCCCCTCTGCGTCCCGGCCTCGCTCGTCTTCCCGTTTCTCTCCGCGTTTCTCTATACCAAACCCGCTCGCGACCCTTCTGCCCTGCCGGTTCTCCTCCTACTTTGCTACAGCGACCCCAAGCGCGAGCGCATACTCGAACCTCTTCAGCCATTCCCTCTGGCGCAATGTGTGCCCCATTGGCGTCCACGAC
Source organism: Tubosaeta brunneosetosa (assembly GCA_038094275.1). NCBI lineage: Eukaryota > Fungi > Basidiomycota > Agaricomycetes > Boletales > Boletaceae > Tubosaeta > Tubosaeta brunneosetosa. The sequence goes on along the minus strand of JBBPTV010000772.1, from coordinate 371 downwards.
AAGAGCCTTGGGTTGCCTTCAACATCATGTGGGAGGTGTTCGTTGTCACGCTCATTATCTCCACTCGGAGTACTGAGTACGCATACTCTGCTCAGCCATGCGATGTCCTGGAATGGTGGTATTGAGATCGTCCGAGGAGGAGGGGGAGCAGACGATCTTCGACCTGCCTGCCCACACGCCCCACCGAATCTAGTATACGGATTCGAGTGCTCTCCTGTATGTTACTAAATTCTCTGCGTGGTCACTCATTTCTCCTAACTTAGCCTATCGAAGAGAGTGATCGTTTACAATGAAGGTTGAATGCGACGACGGTCAGTGGGATAAAAGTAGAAGTAAGCCGTTTTGAGAGCAAGACATATCCTAGGTAATCT
>JBBPTV010000771.1:0-15433 GCA_038094275.1 Tubosaeta brunneosetosa | reverse complement strand
CCAACGACGCAGTTGAGTGTCCGGGTGAGCGTGGCACTCATCACTCTATCCATCCAACCGCTGAAATACAACGCAAGGTAACGATGACGCTACAGATGCTCAATGTACCATCATGACAGTACCCACCATCTTCGACGGTAATATTCTCGACCACTTGGGCCCCTACCAGGGGATCTATGTTGGCTCCATTTACTGCACATGATTGGCGGACTTTGGTCATTCCATTCTTAGCGTGAGTTGCACAGCGTCGTGCCACGTCGTGCCATTCCGGCGGCCATGCGCACATTGGGTTCGATGCATAATTAATTTTGTTGGTATCAGCGTACCTCGTGGATTTCACTCGTGTACCAAGCAAGTGTCCATCCAATCCGTACAAAATCAACGGAACATCAACCGAGGTATGCATGCGGCTCTTGTTCATGTGATGGCTCACCATATGCACCCAGTTCCATTAAGGGGGCATCACTCCCTCAAAGGAAGGTGATCGCTTGTCCAGCTTAGTGGCTGTCAATCCCGTTGGGAACCTATACGGCCCACATGTCTGTCACATGGCCAAGTGGCGTGAAAGACGACGAGTTACAGGGCGACACCCTGATGGAATAATCTCAACAAGAAGTGTAATTAGCCGTTCCTTAAGGAATCAGTCACACCCTCATCTCTTAGCGCAAGTCAACGAGACAGGGTGATGATATTCACGAGATCTAATTAGGCAATGGCTCTACTTTGTACGCGCGATACGCAACTTGTTTGGCTTGTATACAAAGTTCTCCGAATAGTTCTTTGGAGGGATTCTCTTCGTGGTCTCTGGTTGACTAGATAACAAAGATGAGTCAACTACAAGGTCAGCCTACGCTGGAAACCTACATGTAGTAGTCCCAACCTAGGATCGAACTCAACAAAAGACATGCCGGAAATCAAGAGGACACACCTTGCTTCTCTGCAAAATGAATAGCGTCCTCCTTGCTCTTGAACGAGATGCGTGTGCCTTGCATGTAATCCGCGCTAACCCAGGCATGGATACACGGTCAGAAAATTGGACACCAAACACGCACGAACTAGCCCAACCCATCAAGGGGTTCTCCCACCGACCAGCGCCTTGGAGGATATCCCAGTCAATGCGCCAGCGTTCTGATTTTCCAGAGCCGCTTTGCATGGTGTTGCGGGTGGGCTGGTAGATGCGTACCGCGCGGTGACGGAGCTCGCCTGGGTAGTGCGGTGGGTGTTTAGAACATGAAAGTCACGGAACGCATACCGGGCGCACCGCTGACCACATCAGCGGTGAAAATCTCGCCGTGGACGGGTTCCGCGATTTGTGTGCTTTCTGACTTATCGACAGCAATTTGGGTTTGGGAGGGCGTGTCCGTAGTGAGGCTACGGGTATACGCCAACGCATTCAAGGTTGGTCGAACACGGCAAGCACGGAGCAGTGACATTATGGTCCTGAAATTCAATGGCCGTGTTCGTGGTCTAAAGCGCTGTGGCTGTGCTACTGGTATCATATTCGCAACTATGGAACATAAATTACAGTACTTGATAGTTTCGTTTGCGACAAGTGCAACAGCCAGTTTCGGCTCAAGTGTTGAATCCAATGATCCTGCTCACTGGACGTAGCATGATGATGGGATTGTTCTTGACGATCGCTTCCTCAGCTGTTCCGTCAATTTCCGAATCATCCTCCTCTGCATCACTATCAGACTCCCTACCAGCGTGTTTCGGGCCCAGCATACTGACAACTCGGCTAATGTGTGCTTCAGATTGTTTGAAAGATGGTGGCGCACGGAGAGACACGGCTGCGTCACAGATCGCCTTGATCACATCGTGGTCGAGCTCGATATTAAATAAATCGAGAATGTATCTCCGCACAGGGAGACGATAGCGTTGCGTAGAGATAATATGGAGGGCCCTGAAAAATACTGCCGGGGAGGTGAACGCAGAACGGTACTCTGGTCGCGACTTCATTCTAGCATGGCAAACCGAGTGAGCGGTAACCCGTTTATGGGGGAAGACTTACCTCGCCAAAGAACGCGAGGCAGCATTTGCAATCACAGTGTTGCTCAAATTGTCAATCGCAGTGATTACTTCAAGTTCCGTCTGTGCGGTAGGTGGAAGCAAACGAATATCCGCATCGCTTTTGACCTCGACGGGTTCCCACGACGGGAGCTTGAGTAATATTATGATTCATGAGTAAGGGTCCTCGCATATTTCGCACAACCCATACCGAAACAAATCGGTCCAAGTCTGCTGGTACACATAAACCAGTGGGGAGGCCGAGTGGTGATAAAGTAGCCTCCCATCTGTAGTCATCCAGTATTTCGGCTCCTTGTGTCGTCGATGATATCAACCCCAGGACGAAGAAACATGTTCTAAAATTCGATTAGTGTCTTGATGAAATTGCATCCTTTCGACTTACCCTCGTACGGAAGGTATGAGAGAATGCTCCGCAATGTCAAGAATCGACGGAATAATCTCTTCCTCCTCAAGGAATGGCAAGCCGCCCTCAGTGGCGCCAACATTACCCTGCAAATACGAGTGAAATGGTGGTCAAGTGCAAAAAAGCAAAAAGCTCACAACTGCCCAGAGAATGCTCTTCAGCTTCAGGATGAGTTCGAAGTCATCGCTCTCAAGACCATGTTGCCGAATAAAATGGGAAAACTCTGCAAAATGGCCCTTCTCACTCAAAACTTGACAACCAAGTTCGGTCTTGGACATCTCCCCGTAGAAATGAGGTGGAACCACACCGTCAAAGGCGCTGTGCGGGATCATTAGTGTTAGAACAAGGACGAACATGTACCACTTGCAGAACGTCTTCATCGTCCTCCGCGGCTTCGGAACTAAACACCTTGGCTAAAAAGATCTCTACTTGGACTACGTAATAGGTGTTTCGTTCCTGGTAGACTGGTTCAGTCAATGCACAACCAAGAATACAGTTTCTTACATGAAACCACATGTCCATCTCTCTGTCAATATACCCAGTGTTATAGAGATAGCGGAACCCCATTGGAGTGGACATGAATCTATCGAAATCATGTGAGAAAAATTCAGAAGTAAGCATATTTAGAACCAACTTCAGCAGCAATGGATGGCCTATATCGCCCAGGTGATCCATTGTCGGTTGCATCTCTACGACAAGCTGAAGCACTTCCATAGCATCACATGCCTCTTCAAGGATCTGAATGGCCATCTCGCATACTTCGGGAGAAGGGTCGTAGAGTTGTGTCAGAAGAAGCCGCAGGCTCCAAGGCACTGGGCTGATGGAATTGCGGATGAGCTCGCCGAGATGGCTCGTTGTAAATAGTCGTACGTGGGGATCTTCAGACGTCAGAGCTTTCAAGAAGACCACACGGGGGTGACCATCACTATGCACTTGTTAGGTATGGGTGCCATGAAGATCAATGCATGTCAATACGTGCGTAGTGTAGTCTAGGTTCGTGACCACCGCAGTTATGAGGTCTTCACGATTCCGGAGCTCGCTAAGATGATAGAAAGCAGTAAAGATCTTCGCCTTCTCCATAAGCCTGTAGTTTGTTAGTGATAAAATATACAAATACACTTGGCTTACTCAAGTCCCTCTGGATGCTTACTGAGAGTGCCAAGCATCTCAAAGTAGCCACATGTCAGGGTATCCGATATCCGCGTCTTGGAAAAAATTGGATCAGATTCGGGAGTAGGGTTGAACTGTCGTTCGAGATCAGCTTAGCGTACTCGTGAAAACGAGACACGCACTGGATCAAGCTGGGCAAAACTCTTTACGATCTGATCAAGAAAATCGTCCTCCGTCATGAGAAAGCGAACACCGTCTGGACTTGCAAGAAGGGTTGTGAGAAGACCGCATCCCAAGCGTACCCATCGAAAATTGGGCTGAAGAAGACCCCGTGCATCAGAATATCACGATACGTCATATGTTCAGCTCACCTGTTTACGTGGAAGATCAGAAAACCGGTGCGAAAATGGGTGAAAAAACGACATGAGGCGGCGCATGAAGCGTGAAACTTTGATAGCTTCCTCCAGTCGTTTAGGGTTCAGGAGGGGACCATCAATTAACTCTTGAAGCATGTCAAAATTCCACTTCGTGTTATCTTTGGTAAGCATGACCTAGAAACGTTCTTAGAAACCTAAGCCTCAAACCTACGCATAAAGTTATTTACCTGAGTCTCAAGTAAGGATGATTGGAACGTTTTGTCGTCCATTTGCATGCCAATCTTGATTTTGCTCTGTTCCACTTGTCGTTGTCCTCGTCGAACAGCATCCTCAGCAGAATTAGCCCTGAGGAATGATGTTGTGACAAGCGTATACCACGTCGACGCGGGGCTAACCTCGGTCTTGCACCCTTGACATTAGGTTGCAGCCTTGCACGATTACGGTTAAAACTGTCAATTGCGGATATTGCTGACGTCCCGACGATCCTGTGCTCCCCATGGTTGTAGTCCGATGCAAGATTGAAGACACGAGGAACTGCCTGTATATTCGCTGCAACGGTCAGTGGCAATACCCTGTTTGCCATTTGCATAACTTCTGCCATGAGGAGGGTGGCTTTCCGCGTCAAGTTGGACCCAATGGTGCTTTCTTCTAGCATGGAAGTTAACGCCTAAGAACAATGTCAGAATGCGACTCTTTTGCAAGAAGTGGAAAGGAGGCACATCAAGTAAACCTGCGTTCGTGAAGACCAACAGTAGGAGGGCAATATATTGGTCCGTCAACTTCAGTGTTTCGGGAGGCCGCTCCGGTGATTTATTTTCGCCAATGCGCTCAGGTAAATTCCGAGGCTTACGGTACACTACAAAACATGACTGCGGATTCTGCGGTAAGATGAGGTACTCACTGGTCAAACGACGTCCATCAATGAAAGTCTTGTACCATTCAGGAGCTTTAATGTTGAGAAGATCAAAGAACATGTCGAGAACGATTTCCTGCAATTTCATGAGTACTCCGCATTTCACGGGTGACGTCGACATACCCTAGTGTCCAGAGAGGGTATCCTTAATGTATTTACGATGGATTTGATTGCTCGTTGGTCTTCCATGCAGAAATACATGAGGCCTAGCATAACGTGAGTGCAGGAGAATCACATCCAATATTGGTACCAACCACTCCAGGTCCGTAGCATGAGTTCTATAACCTTGGTGCAACTTCTCATACGTTCCGCGTGGTCAGAGGGTCGTCCATAAGCATCAGTCACTGCCAAGAGGGCAATCTCGGAAAACTGTTTGAGAGGAATAAGACGCATACGTTTTGAAACATACCTCAACATCGATACCCAATCGCAAATAGGTACGGGTGCGCGGGGAATCGATAATGTGAAGAAACGTGGCAGCGAGAATTGGCCCAATCTCAACCGGGCCTTCGCCTAGAGCATGAAGAAGGAAACGGATGCCGCCTGTCCTTGCGACCAGATCGATATCAAGCAAACCTATTGTCGAGGATATAGTCAGGACGCGATGATAACTCACTCATGATCCCGACGAACTCATCTCGGCCAACGTTTGGACGCATATCTGCCTAAATGGATCCTCTGCATGCTCCGCGACGGCAACAAATGCTCGCATTATTGGCTCTGAGAGTGGGATCAACGTCGACCCGATGTTTCCTCGTCTGTCGCGCTTTTCGGATACGATGTCAACCACGGTACGGACAAGCTTGATGACTTGTTCTCTCTCAACCGCTTGCTTGTTGTCACGCGCCAGAGACCTAAAGGAAGTTTACATACAGTTCCGAGGTAGAAGCAAACAACACTACTTTACTATGAACCATTGCAAGGGTTGTTGATGCAGCTCTTCCACAGAGGCGGAATCCACTAAAGAGTGTCGGATGAGCCTATAAGCCGCGGCGCGACAATGGCTCAAGGATCGGTCTGAGAGACATGATATCACCCTTCGGTGTCCCATAAGCTTGAATGCCTGAATACAAGTAGAAATGGACTGACGCTTGAACCAACTCGGATACGCTCAACTCATAGCGGACGCGAAGGTTTCGTTGAAGAAGATTGGCGAGTTTATTCATGACATCTATGCGCACTTTGTCCAGCTCAGAGTTCGTGGGGGTAGTAGAAATGCTCGACAACGATGCCGTTGCTGAAGCAGATGGAGTCGTATGAGAATGAGCAACAAGTGACTTGAGATAAGCGTTCGCCTGGTTCAATGCAGTCAGGAAGTCATCTGATGGAGGTGTTGAATCATGCCCATAGAGACGTCACAAATGTAAGATTACCTCGATCCCTATCATCGCTATCTGCGCCTGGGCGAACTGTGGATGGTGGAGCTTGGCCAGCAAATTTGCGCTTGGTTGCAGGGCCAGCGCCATTCCTTCTACGTTTTCCACGAGTCTCTTGGATGTCCAGTGTGCATAGACAACCAATCAGATCAAACCGACCTCACCTTGTTCAATCCTCCTCGTAAGTATTTCGATCTCATTTGTGGCCATCTCCAATTCTGACTCAACTTGTATTCGCATCGTGTCCTTGTGAGACCAGGTTCAGCATGACCCTGGCGATTCACAACAGGTCCCTACAGTGAGAGTGAGATTGAGAAGTTTCTCTGCTCCTTCCTTTATGCGGTTCTCCCTCTCCCGGAGAGTTATAAGCGCTTCCAGCTGTGGTCGCTCGTGACACGCTGTTCGCCACACAACCTATGTATGCGCACCTGGTCATCGGATTGCCTCGAGTTTTCGGTTTCCTGAGACGCGCTGTTGGAGGTCAGCGCGGTGGACTGAGAGGAAAAAGAGACATTGGAATGATGAGCAGGGGCGGCTCCTGACGACTCATGGGAGTCATTGATTGTGGGCATGAGCGCGTTGAGAGCACAGAATGAAATCCGGCAAGCACGTTACCCGCATGAGCAGTCACGTGTGACCAGTGCCTCGGTAATCTCCGTAAAACTGCAAAATAAGGTTTCAGCCACAATTTCAGTGGCATCAACGCTCCCAATCACCAGACACCCAACGCGCTCAACAAACTCCTCAAGATGGGTATGTGCTAGTAATATGTTACCGCTCATTCCTGACGATGTGTCCCTCTAGTTCGTTACGCCTCCGCTGCCCTCGCCACCAACCCCGAAAAGAGTTGGTGTTTATAATCCATGTCGATCTCACATTGATCATGCCACCTTCGTACAGCTGCTCGTGCCCGTGGCGAGTACTTGCGCACACATTTCAAAAACATGCGCGAAGTTGCCGCTGCCCTCTCCGGTGCGTTTTCGACCAGATATGCGTCATCAACTCAAACCAAGCGGTTCAAACAGGCATGAAATTGACCAAGGCTTACGCCTACCTTGACAATGTCTTGGAACACAAGCAAGTTATTCCTTTCCGCCGTTTTTCTGGTGGTGTCGGTCGTGCTAGCCAGGCAAAACAATTCAAGACGACACAGGGTGAATTTCGCGCACTAGAGCTCACGCCGTGACGAGAGGCTGAACTGCGCCACCATAGGTCGCTGGCCCGAGAAATCCGTCAAGTTTATCACGCGCCTCTTGAAGAATGCGGAGGCTAACGCAGATGCAAAGAGCCTGGAACTGGAAGAACTCATCATCAAAAACATTGTCGTTCAGCAAGCCCCTGTGCGTTTCGCCGAGTTCTTTCTATAGACCCATAAATATTCAACATTTTTGTCAGAAAACACGCCGCCGCACGTACCGTGCACATGGTCGCATCAACCCCTACCAAGGTCATCCTTGCCATGTCGAAATTATCTTGAATGTCTCGGGCGAGGAGGTGGAGCGGAGCAAGGACAAGGACGCGGTCATTGGTTCTTCTCTTTCATCATTGAACCGGCGCCAAATTGCAAGGAGACGAATCGAGGCAGCTCGTGCATGATTTCACTTTTGAGATGTCACTCGCATGTAGTCATGTACTCAAACATGCATATATCTCTATGCACCTCACTAAGCATGAATAACGAACGGATGGATACAGTAACAAAGGAATCATCGGAATAAAGAAAATAAGCAGGGGGTGACTTGTTTCAAGCACCCAATAAGTTACCAAGGTAAGGTGATTAGATGATTTAGAAGATCATCCACGACGCCTGCGTAGCATCAATCTCCGCCTCCTCGTAATTGGTGACTGTAAAGATCGATAGCTAACTGAACGGTTGACTACTATCAAAGATCAGGTGTTGTTAACAGACCTATTGTTGTATATGCGACTCTCCCATTCTGCTTCGGTGCCGCCAAGGTATTCGGACAGAACGTGTTCGAGCCAGTCACAAATGTAGTCAATACGTTGTATCCTGAACGGCGCGTGACACTTCTCCATTGCTGCGCAAGAACCGTCAATACGCAAGGTGGGTTACGAGCTCAAAACTAACCTCTAACAGCCCACGTTATCGGCCGGTAACGTTTCAAGTTTATTAATCGAGACCCAGGAAATGACGGATGCGGCTCGTACGGTCCCGACCCGCATCCACGTGCGACTTCCCGGATAAAGAGCACTTCCAAAGTGTAAGGTGTAGCTACACAACAGACAGCAGAGAGCTCACTCATTCCGGGGAGGGCAGGACAGCAGCAACTCTGCAGTGCGTGCTTATAACCCACCATATGACGGTTCTCCCGAGTATAAAAGTCCATCAACGTGGCCTTCATCCGCTCATGGACTGGGCTGAGTTTCAACTTCTAATGGGCAGGTAAGCACAGTGTGACCACCGACATAAAGCCATTTACCGTAATAAAAGGGAGCACTGTTGGGCGGTCACAAGCGAGGGCGATCAGACAAGAAGCCGAGTAGTTACGGATCTCGTGACATTTCTATCCTCTCGTTAGCAAGTTCCTGTTGATTCATCAAAAGACTTACGGTGGCCAATTCCAAGAAAAATTCGGTCCGTTCGGTTCGCTTTTGCATCGATTCTGCAGATCCAATACTATCCATCGCGAATCGGTGCACGGCTCTTTCGTAGGCCATAAAATTCGCCACTTTGCGTGCGACCTCAGATGCAGGGTTGTCATCTTCGTTCCTGACCATCAGATACCGAACTGCATCTTCAGGCTCAAAGGCCCGGTACTTTTCCCACAGCAGAAGAGTCAATTGAAGTGCTAACATGGCATATCCTCCAGGAGAATGGAAATGCTCGACCTTAACTCTGGAAAAGTCGTGTTTCATCATTGACCTTTTCTCCCGTGGCTCCCAAGTGCTGTTGAGTAGCTCTTGTCGGTACTTTGCTTCGGCACGTGCAATAGTTCTTTCCTTTCTGAGCCCTCTGGATTTCTCGCCCGCGCAAGCTCGTTGGTGCAGCAAAGCGACCAACCTCATGGAAGCTTCTCGTGGTATATCTTGGGCCAAGCGGGAAAAGGCGAACCGAGTTAGAGGTGTTAGAACCTCTGAATCTTCCGCTCGCCAGTGAAGGTCCACCCAGAGGTACAACAACCTTGCAATGCGTATCTTAACTTGCATAGAACGTGATCTTTTAGTGGAGGATGTTTGACGGACTAGATCTTCGTCGTATCTTGCGACCAGCGTATCGAACGTCTCTTTGGGACCCGAGAAAAAGCGAAAACATAAGAAGAAAACATCGACAATTTCAACATCGCTGTCGGCATCAGAACTGGTCATATAGCGGACAAGAGCTTTGAGAGACGCAAGTTGCGCCAAGCCATTGCGATCTTTCCACAGCTCAATGGCATCTTCGGGGTGGGGAACTGTGCCCGCGGTCGAATCAATCGTGACGGGAAATCGGGCCAACGAATTGCGGATGTTGACAGAAACATGTACATAGCCAGAGCCCGGGTCGTCCGAGTCGCTGCCAATCAGTGTGCTGGAAGCAGCAGAATTAATTCCAGCCAAGTCCAGGTAGGATGGCCTTTTCTTCACTCTGCGGAGGGAAACGGTCTTCCGCAGCACAGAAGTCTTGGATTTATCGAGTGCCTCCGTCGAGCAAGATACGGAAGTGTGTGCATTCGAGCTGGGTTGACGGTGCTCAGCAGAGCGATGCGAGTGCGAGCTTGTTTCATCTCCAACGGCCCGAGAAAATCTGTCCTCGACGGGGATATGTGGTAAAGGTTTCAGCTGTGCTGCTTCGTAGGCGGCAGTGTTCAAGAAGCTCTTGAGACTCGACATTGTTACATCGAGGAATTGCATAGCGACGGTGATCGCTTCGTGACGAGATGACGGTCGGTGTTGTGGTGACATATGGTTCACGTGGCTTAAGAACATATCTTTGGAGAAAGTGACCGCGCGTACTGCGTGCTGGTACTTTGGACCGGCAGGTATATGTTCCGGGAGGTTGGCTACGGAGTGCAAGATCGCGTCGAGACAGTGAGCGAATACGGGCGCCAGCGCGCGTAGTGCATTGATATCCTGAGATTCTGGAATTCTGCGAAGGAGTGAAAATGGTGCCAAGATGGCCGGGAATGTCTTCTCTAGATCAAACTGAGGGGCCAAACCGTCATCACCTGGGACACCTGATGTAGGTGGCACAGACTCTTGGCTATCAACACTGTGTGCGGTCTTCGCGTTGGGTGCAAGCTGAAGCAGTCGTGGGCGGGATTTGATATGCGCCATCGAGCGAGAAGGACGTAGAGAAGGCATGGAGGAACCCACAAGTCAGGCCAGCCTGATATACAGACATCCTGACAGTAGCCCACAAGTCCACACGGACAATAAACCTGTTGGTCTTCAGTCATTTGCTTTGTAGACGAGTTGTGGTCAAGGTCCACTTGCCAAACAGGAGCAAACTCATGCCATGACCATCCTCGACGGCACTGCTGAATCTGAAGTCGTCCAGCTCTTGAACACCATCCATGAACTTGCGGAACAGCTCCAGCGAAATAGAAGCATTACTGTAGCACTTCGCCATTCAGCGGATGCTGTCAAGGTCTGCATATTCTTGCCACTTGTGTCGATTCCTAGTGAACGTCCGCAGGCTCAGGCTGCTGACTCGAAAACTGGTTTTGTACTAAGAAGGTGAGTATGGGATCATGGAGAGATGGCACACAAAGATATCAACCACTTGCAGGTACAACCTCGACAAGCCTCAAGGTACTTGTGTGAACGAAACACTCTTCCATGGCTTATAATTCGCGGTTGTAGAGGTCTATGATGCAGAACTCGAACGCATGAATTCATCTCTTGCTGCGGAAAACCAGGGCTTGCTGCATGACAATAAACAATTGGGCGTCCTCATTAAAGAGTACGAGCAGACATTAGAGAGCGTTATGGGTGCTTTTCGCACAAGGGCCGTACGTCATTCGTGCGTTATTTCTTTGTCACTCGTCCGACTCAACTATTCAAGCGGGATGTGCAAGAGCACGAGCTCGCATTGATCCGTGAATATGAAGCGAGGCTGCTCGCCAAGGAATCCGAGAATTTACTGCGAGTGCTCTCGTCGACCACTGCGGAGTCGATTACTCTGGGTCGTATATCCGCCACGCTGCGCACTTTTCTGCGTGTTCTCAACGGCGAGGACGTTCCCTCTCCAACCTGCCAAGATGCACCTCCTGAAAAACTACCAGACGACCTTGACTTGAGAGAGGAAGAGGAAGAAGACTGGGCGTTGGAGCGGGAGTGCGAGCTGTCGCGTCTGGAGCGTGAAAACGCCGTGTTGAGACGTCTGCTCGGACTCGATGTGCGGGAGCCAGAATATTTAAGCCGGGGAGGTGAGACTGGTGATCAACAGAGACCATCTATTCCGCGACACAATGATGGTAAGAAGATGCTGGGTGGGGCGCCAGGGACGGTTGGGCCTTACGGGACGTATAAGCGGAGTGGTGGGAGGCCAGGGTAACTAGCCGTTGTGTAGCAACTAGGAACGGGTGTCAAGGCGCTGGCAGTGGGTCAAGCAAAGCTGACGTTGACGTTGACGTGGCCAATTGTCGAGAGCAAAGTCAAGCGTGACAAACTGGCTGGCCCCCTTGTCTGACATGCTGGACGACGGCGACGACGACGACGAGTGGACAAAGGCCAGTCGTGGCTACCATCACTGCCTCTGATGAAGTTCAACGCTGAACTCGTCGTCTTTTACAGGTCTACCTCCATCACAACACCAGCGCATCTTTCTCTGACATGCCAGTCTCTCAGTCCTGGCTGCCCAGGCGCCCTTCCGTTTCAGCCCCGGACTCCACTTCGCTCGAGTTTGGCTCCAGATGTGAGTCCCAAGCAGGCGGCAGTGCGGTGCCAATAAGCTCACCGCGCATTGGGCAGATCCAGACAACTCGACGGTCTCAACAGAGTCTGCATGTGACTCTTCACGCTCCCACTTTCAACAATATTCATCTTCCCTTCCGTCCAGACATCGTACGAGCTTCTTGTCTGCAGCCTCAGACGCTCTCAGTTTCCGCAAGAAAGTTGGTTCCGTTTCTCGGAGGAAACCCAACTTTCATTCCTTGTCCCATTCCAATAACGTCGTCCCAGAGGTCATCGAGATCAATGCACGTGGAAGCACAACCGTGACCTCACTGATCGGTGGTACAACTGCGCACAGAGACCACGAGCACGAGGAGCGCGAACGCCTGCGTGATGCAGCTGCGCAATCGATTGGGCTCGACCCAGAACTTCTACACGACTCGAGGTCGGAAAGCCGGTCGTCCTTCGATTTCCCTCACAGTTCGCGCCAGTCTGCTCGCATACCACCGTTCCCGGCAACACTGACCACTCTCCGCCCCTTTGTAAAGCTGTCTTCGACATTACTTAAATTTACTCCCCCCTCATCACTACTCGTTTACGCGCTCGCGAAACAGTGGAAGCAACGAATAATCGTGCTCACTTCACATTCTCCCAGTCAAAAGACCTACGTCCATCTCTTCAAGGGCTCCTCAAAGGATGAGAGAGAGCTCGAAAGATTGGAAGTTACTGAAAACAGCGTCATTTTCGTTGCAGAAGAAGAAGTTAGTGGAAGACGGAACGTGTTAAAATTTGCTGGTAAGGACGCTTCTATGAAGCGGGGTGGGACAAACAGGGAGGAGTCTTCGCACACCATGTGGTTTTTGCAGATCACGGATCCTGCCGTATCACAGCGTTGGATCGCAGCAATCAAGAACGCGGTATTGACCCAAAGGTATCACGTATCTAGTTTCGATTTGTTACAGTTCTAACGGATGTTATAGGGCTGTACGTGCCGGTCTCGGTATACCAACGCCGTTGAATGGCGGAAACGAGCCGAAAGGCGATATAGATGTCATGCTTTCGATGCATTCACAAGGTCTAATATCGACCCATCCAGCTAATTCTTCGACGGCTATTTCTTTCCCGTCGCCGCCCGTGCCAGTCTCTCCATCCCCTCCCCCATCACTCCATTCCGTTAGGATCAACATCCCATCATCACCATCACCTTCCACTGCCATGAAAGGACTTTTTTCTGGGGCGCGGTCTCGTTCACCTTCTGTTGAAGGTTCACCTATTTCTCCCTACCAACATGGGTACGCAGAGGAGTCTTTTGGTATAGCGGGTGCTAGCCTTCTTACCATGCTCCGCACTAAATCTTCTGCGGAATCCAACTCTTCGCCATCTCACGCGCTCCCTGTACCACTTCCTCATGTATCTGGAGACGGTTCGCCTGCTCCGAGTCTGCGATCAGCCAATGCTCCTGTTCTGTTTACTGCATCAGATTTAAAGATATCAAAGGAGCGTGACGCCCCAGAGCCATCACCTGCTATTCTGGAAGCCACTTCTATTCCCCAAGGCCCAAGCACCCCGTCTACCCCTTCCCACCTTCCTCGGAATGCATTGACGCTATCTCTGCAACCTCCTCCCAGGAAACCTAAGCATTTTCTCGCGACCGCTCCCGTATCCTTTTTGCCCGATCATCAGGGGATGTACAAGCAAGCCAGTGGTAATCGCAGTGTTGCGGGGAACTTCGGAATTTCGTCTGGGGGCTCGGGTGATATTACACCGAGGGACACTCCGCCTGTGTCCCCCGGCTCGTCGGTTGTTTCAGGCAGAACTGGGTCTTTCTCTCCGAATTCCGGCTTTGCGACGCAGTCCCCATACATTGGCGAAGCACGTGACCGCGAGCAGAGCGACGAGCCAGCATCCTCTCAGGCAAGAATCTTACAGCCGGATAAGCTTTTGCACAGCACTGCTATCACCAAAAGATGGTCTCGGCAAGGTTTTCCACTTCCAAAGCGGCTTACGCCACCCTCAGGACCCCCCCCTTCCATCCCACCTGCGTCGGAGAGTTATCATCGCGCTTCTATGGAATCCACTGTATCTATGCCAATTACCTGTGCCACTGGCCGCTCGTCACCCAATCCCCACAATCAAGCTCGATTCAGTGGTTCTTCGTTGTCATCCACATTCTGGAAACGCGCCTCTGGATCCTCGACGCACAGTGTTGTCTCGACGAACACTTCTGATTCGCGGCGTCGGTCTCAAATAGTGATTCCCCTCGGCGGAGAACGATTCGATTCGTCGTTAGGGTTGACTGTCGGCAGAGGGGTGTCGCCGAGGCCCATGTCCTTGTTAGTGCCTGTTTCATCTTCTCCGGGGCATCCTGGTGCAACAAAACGGCGTTCAATGCCGCCGCCGCGGCCAGCTCCTAAGTTTGCTCCCCCTCCTGCCCCGGCGATCCAGGAATCTGTCTCAGAACGTCCGTCGATGTCCCCTGCGCACAAGTCTTTCAGATGCTCGATTGCGCAACGTGCCCTGAGACTTTCTCTGACTTCCCCAAAACCACCCCCCGCAGCTGCTCTTCCCCCTCGACCCGATGAGGCTGTATTCGCTCCAGGTCATCGGCGAAGCTCAAGTGCCGGTGCAACGGACTTGCACCCAAGTTCTGCGCCCTCATCCCGTCCAGCTTCAGCTCTCTCAGGACATTTCAGCCCTATGGAACCTCCCTCCCCTCCCCCAAGAAGCTTATCTATCAGGCACCGGTTGCGCATTCTGAGCACGCCCCCCACCTCGCCTCCTGCCCAATCACCTACCTTCTTCGCGCCTTCCCTCCAGGTTAGCACACTGGACCTCAGTGATGACAATGACGACGACGACCTTCCGACACCTTCTTTCCATTCCCCTCAGCCACTTGGGCTCGGTGAGCAAATCATGACGATGCAACATTACCCGAGCTTCCTCCAGCTCTCGACCCCCGTCACGCCGACTGCTCCAAAACCCCCTCCTCGTAGCCCTTTGCGGTCAGCCCCACCGTTGCCAAGTGTGATGGGTGGGCCGAGGACCCCACCGCTCGAACCAGATCGGGACTTTGTGGCACTTTCCCCCCCGCCTCGGAGGAGCTCCAAAGCCCGTACGGTGATGGCGAGGCGACCAGAAAGATTGAATATAGATGGATTGTCTGCACAGGGAGAAGAGAGCAAGCTGGTGACTGTCTCTCAGGTTTCTCTCGGTTTTATGACATCGTAAATTGTAATACTCCACTAATTTCTTGCGCTTTGAGGCTGCCTCGATATAATGAGGACCCTTAAATTTGATGGCCAGAGAACAAAGAGGTCAAATGTCGAATCATGTGCACCCTACAACAGTAAGTAATCAGACCGAAAGAGTACGATACATTAAGCAAAGCTAT